>CAAKMY010016024.1:577-22848 GCA_901111285.1 Corrigiola litoralis
CCCTACATCATCCACCATTACATTTACGTGGGGGTCCCGTTGCGCTTACAGTGGTCAGTGGCTTTTCAGGCAAAAATTTCGTTCTGATGGTTCCTTAGAGCGCTATAAGTCACGATGGGTTCCTCTTGGTAATTATCAAGAACCGGGTGTTGGTTGTCAAGAGACTTTCAGTCTTGTGGTTAAACATGCAACCATACGCATTGTTCTCACTCTTGCTCTCTCTAAACAGTGGCCCACTCATCAACTTGATTTAAAAAATGCTTTTCTCCATGGTGATATTTTTGAAACTGTTTATGTTGAGCAGCCTGCAGGTTTCAAGGACCCTTCTTATCATGTTTGTCGTCTACGTAAGGCATTGTATGACCTTAAACAATATCCTCGGGGGTATAAGCGATTTTATGATTTTCTTCTTTGTCTTAGCTTTGTCAACAGCAAAACAGATACTTCTTTATTTATTTATCATTTTGGTGCATCTACTACTTATATATTATTGTATGTGGACGAAATTATCCATAGTGCTTCTTTGACTACACTATTGCGACATATTATATCTCTTCTCAGTCACGAATTTGCTATGTTTGATATTGGGGAATTACATTATTTACTTGGCATTTAATCTGGTCCGTAATGCAAAGGGTATGCTTCTCTCACAATCTAATATGCTCGTCAAATCTTGGAACATGCTGGTATGTCTTTTTTTAATTCTCCATCTACGTATTCCTATTAAGGGCAAAATAAAGTTACTTGCATCTTCGATACCACCTGCATCAGATCCTACTTTGTAGAGTGTTAATGCAAATGTATACTTAAGAGGGGTGGGGGATGAATTAAGTATGCCTAATGTCTACCAATTTTTGCGGATTAAAAGATTAGGTCAATGTATGCAAATGGATGAACCAGCAACTGATCATTAGTTCATGTACCAGCAACACAACTAACAAATATTCACTGGTTCTATTGTTGGTGCATGGATCAGTTGCCAACAAAGATTTAATGAGGTTCGACCTTAACTCAAGGTCTACGTCCTCCCTACCACACTCTCAATCAAATCCACTATGATTAAGAATGTATATGTGTGCTAGATCTTAACTCTAAGACTAACACAACTTAATCAACTCTGACTAAGACTTTCCAATGGCTAACTCTAACCACGACTCTAACACCTAACTCTAGATGTTACAAATACAACCAACTATGATTGCTCACAAGTGTAACCCCTGTGTTACACTTTACAAAATCTGAAAATAAAAGTTACACAAAATAGTTATCTCGAGTTGCTTCTTGATAAGCTAAGAGATACAGATTTCACCAATATGAACAAGAGACCGATACCGCTCCTTTATGGCTTGAATGAGAGATTAAGAGCTCAAAGTATTGGAGTTTTCTACTTATAAAACTATTCTCAGAAAACCTTGTTTTGCAAAATAATCTTGGTAGGTTTTACTAAAAACAGAAATGATGTATATATAGTGTAGTGTTTTCAGTGCATTAGGTTTCTCAAAAAACCCTAGCAAAACCGTTTTATCTAGATTAGGGTAGAAGAGTTTAGGATAAACTAAATATCAGATTTTGAACAAAACATAAACTTTTTGAAAGCAATTAGACTAAGTCTTCCTAAGAGTTCAATGCCAAGCATAAATCCTCACTGGAAAATTCCCTTTTAAAACCTTTATTTGTAAAACAAATACTTTGCAGAAAATGTGTGGTGTAAATCAAGATATTTGTACCTTTTAAAATATCTTCCAACACTTAAGTGCACTGAGGCATGTACCAGCAACTAATCACTGGTGCATCAGTGAACTTTGCTTATCATATCTCTTTCTCTCATCACCTGCAATCAAGTTAAACATAAAGTATTTCATGATCATGTACATTCATTCTAAGCAAGTGCAATCTATTCTATTACAAGTCTTCTAAGCATCTTGAAGCTTGATATCATCTTCAGTATTTAATCCAAACTAGATATGCCTTGCAACTGCTCATTCTTTAATAGAACTGTCACTGGTGCATCTAATATCACTGGTACTTGGACTGGTGCTTGGACTGGTGCTTCTGATATTTTCTCATGATGCTTGATCATAGCTCAAACTATATGTTCCATGTTACCAATACAAAAACCAAACATTACAAAAAACAGATACATGCTTTGGAATCATCAAAACCAATATATCAACAAATTCCCCCTTTTTGATGATGACAAACCTTTGCCACTTTATCGTATTGTTTTGGCAACAAATCAAAAAGTCACCAAACTCAGTCCTCAACACAAGGATTTACAAATAAGCAATTGTCTCACACCAAATTCTCAGTAAGCATCATGATAATCAAAGAAATCGAAATGTATATCTATGACCATGAAACCTGTCCATAAATAGCTAACTCCTTCTTCCCCCTTTTGACATCATCAAAAACTTAGCAAATAATACTAAAAATAAGCATATTATATTAATACAAAGACAAGCCAATTCACAATCAAGATTACTACATATTACAGACTTTGCATATAAGTTTAGTAGGTTCAAAAGAGATGACACATAAGATATAGCTAGTCAGATTTAGTGGCAGAGGAATCAGTAGTGGATTTTGAAATCAAGGTTGTGGGTGGGGCTGATGGCTGAGGGTCAGAGGTGGCTTCATCAGGCATGATTACTCCAGGAATGGACATGAGAATCCCTTTGATCAGCTTCAATTCCATCATTAGCAAAGTAAACTCCAAGAAAACACATATTTGTGTAGCTCTTCCTCTGCTGAGCTAGTCTGATCATCCATCCTAGAACCAGTAATCTTTGATGGTGCATCACTTCTTTGTGCAAACTCGTCTTCATCAGACTCACCCCTAGCCAAGGCTAACTTCTAATCAACAACCCAAATTTCCTTTTGTGTGAGTGCCCTATCATTCATACATGTCATCTTCCTTGATGTGCCTTGAAAGGAAACTCCAAAGGACATAAAAATTACAGTCAGCCAACCTGCAAAAGGCAAACCATGTAGTTTTTTTTTTTTTTTTTTGGTAAAAAATGAGATTTTCATTCCACCAGAATATATCAATACAGCCCTAAGAGAAGTGGAGAACAACTACTCACTAGAGTAATCACCTTGTTTACAAAGCATCAGAAAATTCAGTTGCCTTACCTTCTAGGAAGGCCCTGCAACTAAACACAAACATCATATGCTACAAGGTGAGCAGAAACAACACAAAGAAACAATAGGGCAAGCCCTAAACACAAGAACAGACACTAGAAAACATTATAGACTAAGGGAAAGCTCCTCTGTCTCCTAGGAAAGCTGTCAGTTTTGCTGATCTACTACTCCTAAAATAGATACTCTTGATCACTCTCCTAACAATATCATCTTCAGAATGAGCCTTATCCCTGAAGACTCTAGCATTTCATTTCTCCCAGATATAGTAGACCACAACAGCCAACAAACACCTGAACACTGCTGGTTTAGCACCAGACTTCCTGCACACCTGTGAAGCAAATAGAACCACATTATTCCACCCCTAAGCTGGTTTATCACAACCCCACCACCTCAGTAGCCTGATCCAAATCTGACTACTAAAAGAACACAGAAACAACAAATGTGTTGCAGTTTCAAGGTCCTTTCTGCAAAGCACACAAGTAGGATCAAGGCTAGGGCTCCATCTGAGAATCTTGTCCTTAGTAGAAGCCCTCCCCCATAAGAATAACCACAGAACAAAAATATGTTTCTGCTCTGCAATATTGTTAGACAGTCGGCTCTTCCAAGGAAGAGGACTCATAACTCCAGTCAAAAGCTTATAGCAAGCTTTGATTGAGAAGTTATCCAATCTGTCCCAATCCTGATTCAATTCCACCAGCTTACTTCTTGTTGAAACAATTTTCCCAATCAACCAAGAAGCAGACTTAGGAATGTCCATACTCCAGACACTAGAACCAGGTTTCATATAATAAGCATGCACCCATTTTATCCACGACCTCTTTCTTTTTAGCTAGAGACCATCATTGCTTGCCAATTGCTGCAACATTCCATCTAGACAAGTTGATCATGTCCAGCCCTCCATTAGACTTAGGCTTTCAACAGTCCTCCCATCTAACAAGAGCTCTCTTAGTAATACCTGCCACTCCACTCCAAAGGTAGGATCTCAATCTAGCCTCAACCTCAGAAATAATCTTCTTAGGCAAGATGAAAACCTGAGACCAGTAAGCTTGTATACCAAACAAGACAGACCTAATCAACTGCTTCCTTCCAGCATAAGATAGAAACTTTGCAGACCAAGAAGACATCCTGGCAGGTATCTTGTCCACTAAAGGCCTGCTCTGCATAATTGAGAGCCTCCTAGATGACAGAGGGACTCCCAAGTACTTAAAGGGCAGAGACCCAGATTGCATCTCCAATTTCTGCACAAGACTGCTCTGAATATCTGGATTATAATCAGCATAATAATCAGAGATACATCCAGCATAGTCAGCCTTACCCTTTCTTCCTTCCTTGGCACTAAACAGGTCATAATCAACTGGAATAAAAATCTTTTTTCTGGCATCAGCTGCTTGAAGATAGAACTCAAGGTGCAGTAAGGAACTCCTCCAGTAATCCTTGCAAACACCTTGCTTTCCACTAAAACTCAAGGATAGTGATCCTTCACTAATTCACCAAATTTAGTGTTATATACTCCTAATACCTCAACAACAATATCAACAGACAACCTCATTGGTTTTCCACTCACAAAAAATTCAAAAATATGTCTCCCCTCTTCTTCACTTTCAGATTGCAATAGAACTCTTTTACTAACTCCTCATACACATCATATCTCCTATTTAACAACTCAATCCAACCTTGAGAGTTAAGTGTAGAGGCTATACCTTGAAGTTCTGGTTGACTCAACCACGTAGATGGGTAAGCCTTTCCATACAACACCTTTCTCTCTTTGAACTCCTTCAAGTCTGGTGCTACCACTGGTGCATCAACATTTTTCCCTTTGCCTTTTGCAGCCTTGTCAGCCTCTTTTTAACCAGAACTTCCTTCTCTTCATTTTCGGATTCTTCCTTCTCAATTTCATCCAGTACCCTCTGAATTTGATGTCATGTTCTCTTCTTAGAAGTTACCTCAGGTTAAGTTAAATCAGGCACTTTTTCTTCAGGCTCCTTGATCTCAATGTTTTCTGCCAAGAATGTACTTATCCTGGAAGTTGTCTTGACCCTTTTGCTTCCATCAGGCCTTCGGATGATTGATGGCTTCAATACCTTAATAGGAACATCTGAAATAATTGGCTTCTATCTTGATGGTTGGACCCTGGACTTTAACACCTCTGATGATTCGGCATTCTTTTTCCACTTTTTCTTTTCAACCTGTGCACCTTGATCATTAGCCTTCAGATTTATTTTCAACAAATCCATAGCATCAGCAACCTCCTTCAATTTCTCAGATGAATCCTTTTCTTTCAAATCTTGTTAACTATTGCCTTTATTGAACTCATAATCATCCAACTTCGATTCCTCTTTTGCTTGATCAGATTCTCCTTCAGATTCAACATAGGTTTGCATGTTAATTTCTGGAGTTTGATTTTTCAGTTTCTATATCAATGGGGGTGTCTGATGTGTTAGCAAAAATCTGAAGACACTTTTTCTTGATTCTCAAACTTTGTCTAGGTCTCATTATTGAATGATTGAATTTGCGAAAAGTCGGGTTACTGTGTTTAGGGTTTTCAGGAAATCAGTAGGTGAGAGTGGTGTGGAGGTTTGGTGTGAGTGGGATGAGAAACTGAAAGCAGTGGCTTCATTTTAGGAGTTTTAGTTTTAAGAAAAATTCCCCCTTAACACGACACTATATACTCAACAGTAATGGTCATATTTTAATCTTTTAACTAAGAATATTAAGAGATTGTACGTGCAACAGCTATATTTTGCTCAGGAATTGCTGCTGGTGCATGTACTGGTATGTGTTTGGATGTTTTGTAGCTTTGACTGATCTTATATGCATTGTACTATAACACATCATAATCAAGCAACTTAGGTGTTGTCTAAGCATGAATTCAGATATACAAATGAGTACATCAATTGAAATTAAGCATTTTAAATCACCTCATCACATATTGTACCTGATTTGTAGAGTGCTTCTAGTCAATCATTGAAGAAAGGGATAAAGCACTCAATTTATGTAAACCAATCCAAGGTCCATTTTGAGCTTCTCAAAACGTTCTCTGCTCAATGGCTTTGTGAAGATATCTTCTATTTGATCATCAGTAGGGCAAAAGATCATTTCAACAAAACCTTTCTCAACATGGTCTCTTAAGAAATGGTGTCTTATTTCAATGTGTTTAGTCTTGGAATGTCGAACTGGATTCTTAGCAATACTAATTGCACTAGTGTTATCACATAAGATAGGTACTTTGCTAATATCAATATTAAACTCTTTCACTTGATGCATAATCCAAAGCAATTGAGCACAACATCTAGCCGCAGCAACATATTCAGACTCAACAGTTGATAAAGCTACAGAATTTTGTTTTTTAGAACCCCAAGATATTAAGCATGGTCCTAATAAGTGAGCCAAACCTGAAGTACTCTTTCTAACAACCAAACAACATGCATAATCAGCATCACTATATCCTTTGAGGTCAAAGCTACCCCTTTAGGATACCAGAAACCTAATTCAATATATCCTTTCAAATATCTCAAAATTCTTTTAACCACAGTTAAGTGTGAGATTGAAATCTAGCACACATACAAACACTAAATACTATATCTGGTCTTCTAGAGGTTAGGTATAAAAGAGATCCAATCATACCTCTGTAGAGCTTCTGATCTACACTCTTACCTTTCTCATCTTTGTCTATTTTGCTAACCAAGGCCATTGGTGTGTCATATGTCCTTGATTCTTGCATGTTATACTTCTTTAGTAACTCCTTGATACACTTCTGTTGATGTATCACAATGCCATCATTTCTTTGTTTGATCTGAAGTCCCAAGAAGAAGTTTAACTCTCCCATCATGCTCATTTCAAACTCACTTTGCATGAGATCAGCAAACTCTTGGCATAAGAAAGCATTAGTTGCACCAAATACAGTATCATCAACATACTGTATATCTGGACTATTATGATATTAGCACCTTTATGCTTTAAAAACAAAGTCTTGTCAACAGTTCCTCTTTTATACTCATTTTCAATAAGAAACTTTGACAATCTATCATACCATGCTCTAGGAGCTTGTTTTAAACCATATAGAGCTTTGTCCAGTTTATACACATGATTTGGTAAATCTTTATCTTCAAAGCCTGGTGTTTGTTCAACATACACATCCACTTTTAAGTAACCATTTAAAAATGCAGTTTTTTTTTTTTTTTTTGAAAAAGGTAAGAAGTTTTATACCATTTTCCAAAAAAAGGAAGAAACCAAACTTGGAAGTCCAAGGACTAACCAAGTAAACAATCAGTAATGTACTGCTCAGAGTAACAACTACTCACAGCATACATTCTACCACAAACTACAAATTTGACACTCCTAACAACCTGTGCAATAGACTTAGTGCAATCTCTAAATAAACAAGAATTCCTAGCACTCCAAAGCTCAGATATACATGACACAAAAGTACATCTAATCCATTTAGCATGCCAACTTTTGCCTTGACCATACTTGCTGATCCAATTCGACTCATGTCTGAGGCTGAGAGTATTCCTTCTGATGCCAACCCAATTCCAGAGCTGCTGCAGAACTGCAGTTTAGAAAGAATAGGTGAAGAAAAGATGTCCAGCTCATTCCAGAGCACATTTTCACAAAACACATCGATTAACAAACAGAAAGCCCCTTTTGGATAAATTGTCAATTGTAGCAAGGCTCTTTGTGGCTGCAAGTACTCTTATAAAAGAACATCTAGGAAGTACAGCACAATCCCACGGAATAAAGTACCGTGCTCTCACACGAGCAGCAAATCTGAAACACTCATACCCTTTGCCAACCTGATACTTCCCCTACACAGTCCAGTTTTGCAAAAGTAACTTAGCAGCATCAACACCACCAGCTCTTTCTATCAACATATCCCTCACAGCAAGCACAGACTTCCATCCACAATAATTATCACTTTTTTATTGGACTGTCCAAATGCTATCAGACTTCACAACATAGCTCCTAATCCAACAACTCCAAACATCAGTTTGATCACCCAACAGTTTCCAGACCCGTCTGAGTATGAGAGCCATATTCCAGCTTAAAATTTCCTTAACATCCATGCCTCCTTCTCTTCTAGGATGACAAATAACATCCCAGCTCCTAAACACCATTCTTCGATGATCCTCAAAACAATTCTAAAGAAAATCCTTGCAAATTTTGCAGATTTTCTTAAGAATACCTTTAGGCAACAAGAGGCAAGTGCACCAAAAATTTTCTAGACCAAATAGAACTGAATTAATAAGCTGGATCTTACCAGTGTAGGATAACAGATTATTAGACCAATGCAGAATCTTGATTTTATCCACCAAAGTCTGGTAAATTGCAGTATTAATTCTTGATGATTTCAGTGGTAACCCTAAATATTTAAATGGAAAATACCCGGCCGTGTAACCTATTTCATTAAGAATCAGCTTCTGCAAGTTATTTTAATGCCACCAAAGTAGACACATGTTTTGAGGGGATTAACACTCATACCAGTGTAAGAGGCAAACTTATGCATCACAATAGCTATTGCTTTAACAGATGGCAAATCAGCTCTTGCAAAAACGAGTAGGTCATCTGCAAATAGCAAATGTGTCAAGCCGAGTTTAGAGCACTTGGGATGATTAGAATAGCCTGGGAAAGACTTAAGATTCATGAGCATTCTAGAGAGCACTTCCATACATAGAACAAACAGATGAGGAGAAAGGGATCCCCTTGCCTAAGCCCTCTCTTTCCCTCAAAATAACCAATATTGCTACCATTGATACTCAAGGAAAACTTAGCTCCGATAATGCAGACCATGATCCAGTTGACAAATTTGTCTGGAAACCCAAATCTATCAAACTTTTCTGAAGAAAAACCCATGAGACAGAGTCAAAGGCTTTCTTGATGTAAATTTTTACAATTCATCTTGGAGAGATTGACTTTCTATTAAACTTCCTAGCAAGCTCCTGGCTAGTAAGTATATTGTCAAACAAACTTCTATTCTCCAGAAAAGCAGACTGCTCACTGCCAATTATAGAAGAAATGACACTTTGCACTCTTGATACAATGAACTTACTGATAGTCTTGTAAATGGTATTGCACCAAGAAATTGGTCTGAAATCCACCACTGAGTCAAGACAGTCAGTCTTAGGAATCAGGGCAATGATGGTAGAATTTATCTGACTCAAAAGCCTTCCAGAGCTACAGAAATCATGAATTGCAGAAGAGAAACTCTCACCAATGATAGGCCAAGCTAACTTAAAAAAGCCAGAAGAGTATCCATCTGGACCTGGACTATTATGTTCATTAATAGAAAAAAGAGCTTTCTTAATGTCATTGTCAGAAAAAGCCTGAATGAGAGAAGCATGCTGATCAGAGGCAATGATTGAAACATTCTGAATAATAGCTGAGTCATAATCTTCAGTTAGAACAGCAACACCCAACAAGTTCTGATAGTAACTAAGAAAAGCATAAGCTACTTCATTATGACCAAAGCAAACCACTCCATCAATATTCTTAATTCTTCCAATATGCTTCATGGCCTGCTTTTCCTTACATTTCTCAAAGAAATATTTAGACCCTGCATCAGAAAGCTGAATATCATGGATCTTTGTTTTCTGAGTATAGAAACACAATTTAGCCTAGAGAAGAGATAAAAAAAGCCTTTCTACACCCTTGCTCCTCAAGAATAAGAGCCCCATTAAGAGGGTCAGATTGTAGTTTAATCTGACATTGATGAAGGCTATAGCTATAACCTTATCAGAAGTACCTGATTAGCAGTTAGTATGAAGGGACTTAAGTTTGATTTTAAGACACTTCAACTTACTAATTAGCTGAAATTTTAGAAAGCCAGCCACATATAAACTCCAAGCATCAAACACAAGCTGCATAAAAGACTCATTCCTAACCCAACAGTTTAGGAACTTAAAGGACCTTTTGATAACAGGAGAAGCATTAACAAAGGAGATCAAAATTGGACTATGATCTGAAACCCCTTCTGGCAAAAAATCCATCTCTCTGTTGACTGAATTAAGAAACCAATGTTGATTTGCAAGGGCTCCGTCCAACTTTGCACAAACTCTGTGTTCCTCTTCTTGATGTTAGACCAAGTTAAATAGGAACCATGAGCAGGCAAATCTCTCAGATGAGCAGAATAGAGGCAATATGAAAACTCACCAATTTCAGCAAGATTAGGAAGACCAGGACTAATCATCTAATCGGTAGTCAGCACTACATTAAAATCCCCAATACATAGCCAATGTTTAGTGTATTGAGATGAAATATCCAAAAAATCTCTCCATAAAACCCTCCTTACAGCAACATCATTTGAATCATAGATGAAGGAAACCAAAAAAGAAAAACCAGACAGAAGATGAGTAACTCTGCAGAAAACCATTTGAGCATAAACACTAAGAATCTGAATAGAAACAGTTTGAGACTTCCAAAGAATCCAAATTCTACCATTGTAATGACTACAATAAATTGTGAAAGAAACATAACGATTAAAATTCTTTTTCATAATTTTTGCTGCTCTGAATTCTTTAACTCTAGTTTCTAAGATGGCAATAACATCCACCTTATTAGACAGTAGGAAATGCTTTCCTGCTACTTTACAGGGTAATTAAACCCTCTTATGTTCCATGATGCTATTCTCATCAAGAGGGAAGGCATTCCCTAGACCTCCTTACTCTAATATGCAGAGCTTTTAGAAACAGGAACAAAGCTAGTGACATCTTCACTATCAGACTCATCATCTGACACAACATCATAACCAAGTGGTGAAAATTTGTTGGCAGAAATAACAGCCCTAGCAACAAATTTTCTATGAGACCTGGTCTTAACAGGTGTAAAATCCTTCTCCAAAATCTGATTCTCAGCAACACCCGCAACAATATTACCAGAATTTGCTACTGCAACTACAACATCTTCAGTAGCTTCTACAACAACAGATGCTTTCGGCCCCTTCTAATGCTCCTTCTTATTCACATGCCTATAAACCTTATCTTGCTTCTTCTTGTCCTTAGCCAACAGCTTCTTTCTCACAAAAAAATGATCCATATCATGTCCTAGTTTATCGCAACAACTACAATAATAAGGTAACCATTCATATTCAACTGACTGCAATATCCCACCACAAAAAGGAGTTTGCACGGAAATAGAAAGTGGAAGCTCAGAAGAAACATCCACCTCTACTAATACCCTTGCAAAAGAAATTTTCCCCTTATTCGTAGTAAACTCATCAGCAAATAGGGGCTTCCCCACCCTACTAGATAATTTACTCAAACCCTTTGAAGACCAAAAATAAGGATCCAAATCCGGGAACAACACCCATACCGGAACCCTTGTAATTTTGTCAAACTCCTTACAAAACAGAGGGGTCCAAAGCTTGATAATCAGATTTGATCCCGCTAAGATCCAAGGGCCACCCCTAAGCACTTCCTCCTTATCTTCTGCACACTTGAATCTAGACTACTACAAAACCCGGTTTTTACCAACGCTTTGTCCTTGACACTTATCTCAAGCGTCGCACATAAGTTTTAGGCGGTTGAAATGTTTGACATATGTGAGCGTCAATCACCAAAAAAAAAAAAAAAATACATGCGTCTTAATTGTCGAGGTTATTGATGCAAAAAAGCATCAATAATATTGACACTGAAAATTTTGACGCTTTTAAGAAGCGTCGAGAGAAAAAATTGTGACGCTTTTTTGTGTCAAAAACTCACCAAAAATGCGTCAAGAAAACAAGGGATTTGTAGTAGTGCTAGCATAGTACCACCATTTCTTGTAGTACAAAATCTGAGGCAAAGTAACATTGCTCCAATTCGTCTTCGCAAACTCCTGCAACTGCTGAACAGAAATTCACACACCCACTGATGTAATAACCAACATATGCTCCCAATTAATGAGATAGTTCATCATATCCTCTTCTAAAAAGCATGATAATCCACAAAGTCTAACTTCATTCCTTTAGTGGGTTTCAGTTTTAAAGTGTCAGCCCATGCATTACCATGCTTAATCTCAACAGAAGTAGTAATAGTACTATCAACATCATTAGTGACGATAATAGCAGGCTTAACAGGAGTATCTGCTGTAGAATTACCAGGAAGATGACTAGTATAGTCACCAAAAGTGATCGAACCAGGCACAAGTGATTTTTCCATCTGGGTTTGACCTAACGTTTCAGCCATTGTACCATTTGCCAAACAAAGTACCATCATGACCCTCGGGTTGAGGGGAAGAAGAAGAAGTATTTTTCGTGGATTTTGGACGTCCCCGCGTGACAACCAGGAGAGGAAGAGCAAGCTTGCATTGAAGAAACCTTACTTCCTTTCCTCTTATAGATATTTCCATTTTCCTAGAGAGAAGGAAGAGATTCTCTCTCTAGCCTTGCATGTTAAATTTAATTAAAAAAAAACGAAGTTTTAACATCCATTTGAGATAACTTAAAAGACATATGTGCAGCAAAGGATATTAAGATTCGTATCGCTTTCAATGTTGCTACTGGTGCAAATGAATCTTCAAAGTCTATTCTTTCTTCTTGATTGTATCCTTGAGTAACCAGCCTTGCTTTGTTCCTTGTAACTATGCCAAGATCATCTAACTTGTTTCAGATCATCTATCTTGTACCTATAATGTTAGTGTTCACAAGTCTAGCAACTAAATGCCATACTTTGTTTCTTTCAAATTGAATTAGCTCTTCTTGCATGGCAATTATCCAATGTGCATTGGTTAGTGCTTTAGAACATTCTTAGGTTCAAATTCACAAAGAAAACAGTAGAAGGCACAAAATTTTTGTACTCTACTTCTGGTCTGTACACCTTTAGAGATATCACTATTGATCGAGTCAATTGGATGTCATTTAGCAATTCTAGGATTAACAGGTGTAATATCTATCTTTCCAATAGGATTACTTACATTAGGTTGATCATCTTGATTAATAGGAAAGTTCCCTTGATCATGATTCTGGTTTGTGATCAATGATTCTATGTCAATATTTGATGGTGCTTGTATTGGTTCATCGGGTGTTGCTTCAGGTGCACCACCAATCTTTACTGGTTCTTTAGAGTCACTCTCCACTTGATTGATGGTGGTTCTGTGCATTCCAATTTCAAACTCTTCATCCATCTCTTGTAATGATTTGTACATCATGAATCAAGAGGAAACACATAGTGCAGCTAATGTTGTCACTGGTACTTTTTTTGTGAACTCCTTTCTTGCCTGTGTTCTTTTTTATTCTAGAGCTTCACATTCTTTTATGTTATCTTTATTTGTGGAGAAATTAGGTATAAACCTACTGAGTTGATTAATGGAACTGTATCTATTCCCTCTAACAAACTAGTTGAATGCACTAGATTGTTCAAAGATATTCCAATAGTCATAAATGAGGTTACTTTATATGCCAATCTTATTGAATTCCCATTGATGGACTTTGATGTTATATTGGGTATGGATTGGTTAACCAAACACAAGGCACATATTGATTGTCGTGGTAAGAAAGTGGTATTGAGAGGCTCTAATAGGAAAAGAATATCCTATAAATGTGGAAAGTCAAGGTTTAAATTTTTTTAGCTATGTCTCTAAGGAAGTACTTGAGGGATGGATGTTATCTATTTTCTTGTCATGTTAAGGACCTAGATATGATAACACCAGCATTAAAACTTATTCCAGTTGTAAACGAGTTTGAGGATGTGTTCTCTGCTGATGTTCCTGGAATGCCACCAAATAGGGAAATTGAGTTTACTACAGATCTTGTTCCTGGAACTGGACCTATTGCCAAGCCGCCTTATAGGATGGCCCTTAAGGAAATGGCGGAGTTGAAGAAACAGTTGGAAGAGCTAGTTGATAAAGGTTACATTAGACCTAGTGTTTCTCCGTGCGGAGCCCCTATTCTTTTTGTGAAGAAGAATAATGAAACCTTGAGGTTGTGTGTTGATTATAGAGATTTAAATAATGTCACTGTGAAGAATAAATACCCTTTTGCGCAGAATTGATGACTTATTTGACCAGATAAAAGGATCTACAATATTTTCTAAGATTGACCTGATAAACCACTAATCTAACGGAACTCTAAAAAAATCTAACGTCCGCCTTCATTAAGGGCATTTTAGGTCGAAAAAACCACCTCGGGGGCATTTTGGCTTGTTCGAAATAACACACGGGCATTCTGACTTTTTTGGCCAAACCACATGGGCATTTTAGAGAATTTCCCTTTAATTTATTTAAAGAATGTTTGCTTTCTTAGGCCATATCATCTCTAAATATGGTGTTTCAGTAGACACCATATACCTGCCATTTAAAACAATTCCTTCTCACATCTTTAGGAATGGGCTTGGTTTCTACTGCTACTCTCTTGTGCTAATCACTCTTAACACTGTCTCTAGATGGTTGTTTAGCTTTTGGGACTGCACTACATCAAAATGTAGAGCTTCTGAATGAGGGTCCGCTAACTACACCCTTCCCTTTCAGTTGCTTATCAATTTTCTGAGCCAGCCTAGTGACATCCTCAAAAGCCCATGGATTGCAACTGGCCAGTAGGGTTGCAACTCAAGCCTTTCCAAGATTCTATAGTTTAACCCTCCCTCAAACCTTGCTATTATTTGTTCTTCCCTTTCCTGAACATCACACTGTAGTGAGACTTGCTCAAACTTCCTGAGATACAACTCAATAGAATAAGCAGTTCTTGCATATTGTCAAGGTGTAAAAATCTACTCCTCATGTATCTCTTAAGATTCTCCCAAGAATACAACTTATCCTTCCCATTTCTTCTTCTATGTTGTTTCAGATTATCAAACCATAGAGAGGCATAGCCTCTAAACTTAAGGATAACAAACTTAAATTTCTTCTCATCATTGTATCCTTACTCAAAAACCCTTTCAATAACCCTAAGCCATTCAAGAAAATCATCAGGGTTAAGGCTACTTATAAACTCAGGCAGGCCCGGCCCTGGGGTAGGGCGAGGTTGGGAGGTCACCCTAGGCCCACGGCTGGATAGGGCCCAGTCGGGCCGAAATTTGTTGTATAAGTAAACATTTGTCAAGGTTAGTGACAAAATGGTTTCAGTGTTGTAGTGGTTTGTGGTTGGTACAAGAGTAATGGTCCTAATAATGGACCCAGGTTCAACTCTTGTGAAGCTAAAATTTTGCCTACTCCTAATTAACTTTCCTTCCTTTTACTTCTAATTGGGCTCATTATTTGCTATGTTTTCTTTACCTTCTAGCTGCAAATTCGCTTAGTCCCAACAGCCTTGTTTTCTTAAGAACTCTAGTAGGGCCCATTTTTGTGATGTTTCTCTAGCTTCTAGTATTCTACTGTATTAATTAATGTTTGTTACGTTAGCATTACCAATCAAAACAAAGTTATAGATTAACTTCCCAAATAAATTACAAATTTAATAAAAAATAGATATACTTTATCTTAAGCTAAAATTGTTAGTTTAATTGATAAAAGGATCATTGTATGTAAATAAAAAATGAGTTTTCTTACTCATGAATATTCCTTAAAACATAGATAAGTTTCGTAGTGCCCTACATACCCTTTTATTAGATTGATGGAGTATAGTATTGATATTGCCGGGTCATGTATAACAATGTTATTAAAGGAAGCTTAATTAGATATTAACTGAATTTTAAACTCAATCGAATAATATATTGTTGCTCAACAAAAATTATATTTTTTAGAGCTTACGAACATCCATGCAAAAATGAAACGCAAAATACAATTTTTAAATGTTATATATATAATTGGGGCCATTTTTTAATACTTCGCCTCGGGCCCCGAAAATGCCAGGATCGGGCCTGAACTCATGAATATCCAGTCTGAGATTTATGTCATCCTCTTTTGGCCATCTATGTTATCTTCTAAGCCTGTGTGTGCTCGAGTCTAAGTCATTTGTGATGAGATCATTTTTACAAAGTGAGCAGGACTGGTGTTGTACTGTCTACCTGATCTATTATGGGGTCTGGTATAAGCAGTATCTTCTTGAGCAACCAACTAAGTGACTGCTTGAGTGATAAACTTCATCTTATCCTTCATGACAGACACATATCTATAGACCCCGAATCTGAGCTTGGTCCATGGCTAGACCTCTTCTAAACCAAGCACTAACTTCATCAGTTAGTCCCATTGCTAGGATTTTCAGTAAAAGATGAGATCTTTTATAGAACATGGCTCTGATTACCAAGATGGAGTGTAAACTAGGGGAGTATACACTCTTTTACTAACAAACAACAATAAATACATAATCTTTTTTAAAGTTTTGTGATGGTTTTAAAACTTAAGGAACAAGAGAGCATAAAAAACAACAATGATATGATCTTTGTAAGAAACTCTAATGAATTTCACTACTCAGAATTGCACTCAAACCCTCCTAGCAGGGCATGATTTCTTTGTTAATCTCTAAGCAATTAAATTGACAGGAAACAAGGAAGCATGAGCCTGAGCATTGTAGAGATATTCTCATCCAACAAAGTCTGTCTCATTACAATATTGAAGGCTCCATATATAGGTCAATCTTTAGGGAATTCAAAAAGCTGAAAATAGAAAAACAAGGCATATGTTTTATACCTAGTGAAAGTGAGGAGGAATATGAAGAAGAAGAGCAGATGATTGAGAACAATGATATAATTATAAAATTTGACATAGGCAAGGCCTTGATCATCATAAGAGTCATGCATGGAAAAGTCAGTGAGCTGACACATGAGCAAAGGGAGCAAATCTTCCAGACAAGATGCACCATTCAAGAGAGAGTTTGAAGACTTATTCTTGACAGTGGCAATTGTGCTAATGTAGCATCCACCACCCTGGTATCCAAGTTAAACCTGAAGAATCAAGACAAACATCACCCTTACCATATGCAATGGTTGAGTAATGGCACCATTGTTAAGGTATCTCAACATACAATTGTCTCATTTACCCTTGGTAAAAGCTACTCTGATCAAGTGCTTTGTGACATCCTACCAATGGATGCATGTCACATCCTGCTAGGTAGACCTTGTCAATATGACAAAGATACCTTACATGAGGGAAGGAGGAACACCTACTCTTTTTTTCATAGTGGCAAGAAATCACCCTGACTTCACTACCGCCTACACTAACCACAGAAAACACTGGGATATGAAACATAGTGAGAGAAAACATGTACATTGGTGAGGTTGAGTTGGGAAGAGAAATGGAATCAAATCATTTGGTCTGTGTTGATTCCAAGGGAAACACATGAATGCAAGGGAGAGCGACCCATTCATGAGAGAGTTAAGCCACTACTGTCAGAGTATAGTGATGTATTTCCTAAAGACTTACCTTATGGACTCCCACCCTTGAGAGGGATAGAGCATCACATTGATTTATTCCCTGGAGCATCACTGCCAAGCAGAGCTGCATATAGAAGTGATCCTGAGGTTACCAAGGAGCTTCAAAAGCAAGTCAAAGAGTTGATCAACAAGAGATTTGTGAGAGAAATTCTGAGTCCTTGCTCGTGTTAGTCCCTAACAATGATGGCTCTTAAAGAATGTGTGTTGGTAGTCGAACAATCAACAACAATACAATAAAATACAGATTCCTAATTTCTTGGTTGGATGATATGTTGGATGAGCTATGTGGTTCTAATGTTTTCTCTAAGATATATATTAGGCAAGGCTATCACCAATTAAGGATAAGGGAGGGGGATGAACGGAAGACATCATTCAAGACCAAACAAGGCTTGTATGAATGGCTATTAATGCCCTTTCAGTTATCAAATGCTCCTAGTGCCGTTATGAGGTTGATGACTGAAGATCTCTAATCCTTTATTGGTCATTTTGCTGTGGTATATTTTCATAATATACTTTGTTGATGTATTGGTTTTGATGATTGCAAACTATATATATGTTCTATGTAATGTTTGCTTTGTGTGTTAGTAACATGAAACATATATTCATTAAAGAACTGCAAGTCTGAGCATTGTCAAGCATCATGAGTACCATCAGAAGCACCAATCAAAGCACCAGTGACAACTCTATTGAAGCATGAGGAGTTGCAAGGCACATCTAATCTAGATTCTATATGGAAGTGGATATCAAGCTTCAAGTTGTTTGGAAGACTTGTAATAGATTAGATTGCAACTATTTAGAATGAATGTACATGATCATGAGATACGTTATGCTTTACGTAATTGCAGGTGATGAGATAAAGAGCTATGATGAGCAAAGTTCACTAATGCACCAGTGATTCGTTGCTGGTACATGCATCAGTGCACTTAAGTGTTGGAAGATATTTTAAAAGGTATACATATGTTGAATTACTTCAGACGTTTTCTGCACAATATTTGTTTTAAAAGAGAATCATCAAGTGAGGAGTTATGCTTTGCATTGAAGTCTTAGGAAGAATTAGTCTGGTTGTTTTAAAAGAGTTTATATTTTGATCAAACTCTGATTTATAGTCTATCCTAAACTCTTATACTCTTATCTGGATAAAAATTGTTTTGCTAGGGCTTTCTTTATAAAACCTAATGTACAGAAAACACTATACTTTATATAAATCATTTCTGTTTTCAGTAAAACTCACCAAGAGCATTTTGCAAATCGAACTTTTCTGAGATTAGTTTTGTTGGCAGAAAACTCCGATACTTTGAGCTTTCAATCTCTCATACAAGCCATCAAGGAAAGGTATTGGTCTCTTGGTCATATTGTTGAAATCTGTATCTGTTAGCTTATCAAGAAGCAACTCAAGATAACTGTTTTGTGTAACTTTTATTTTCTTATTTTGTAAAGTGTAACAGAGGGGTTACACTAGGGAGCAATCATAGTTGGTTGTATTTGCAACATCTAGAGTTAGGTGTTGGAGTCGTGGTTAGAGTTAGCCATTGGAAAGTCTTAGTCAGAGTTGATTAAGTTGTTTTAGTTTTAGAGTTAAGATCTAGCATAAGTGTACATTCTTTATCATAGTGGATTTGATTAAGAGTGTGGTAGGGAGGGCGTAGACCTTGAGTTAAGGTCGAACCTCATTAAATCTTTGTGTTGTTTATCTTTGTTTTATTTATGTTTATTTAGTAACTGATCAATGCATCAATAATAGCTCCAGTGAATATTTTATAGTTGTGTTGCTGGTACATGCACCAGTGATCAGTTGCTGGTTTATCCATTTCTATACATTGACCTAATCTCTGAATCCGCAAAAATTGGTAGACATTAGGCATACTTAATTCACCCTCCCTCTTAAGTATACCTTTGCATTAACAATTGGTATCAGAGCGGGTTAGCTCATAAGGTTAACGCCTAGAGCCCTACAGGTAGAAGTCTACATGAGGTCATGCATATGGGGATATCAAGCTTCCACCCATCACAATGTTCACTGGAAATAACTACAAGTTCTGGAAGGAGAGGATAATCAACTACCTTCAAGGAATTGATTATCAAGTTTGAAAGGTGGTAAGAGATGGACCACTTCGGATCACTAAAACAGTTGAAGGAAGAGTGGTCACCAAGACTGAAGATGAATATGGTCCTACTGACTTCATCAAATTGGAGAAAAATGCCAGAGCTAAGTGGCTGCTTCAATATGCTATTGGAAAAGATGAATATGAAAGAATCTCTGCTTGTGAAAATGCCAAAGAACTGTGGGATGCTATGGAACTGGTCCATGAAGGTAATACTGAGGTAAAGAAGGCTAAAATTGATTTACTTATGCAACAATATGAATTGTTTTCTATGAACAAGGATGAAAAGGTAGAAGATTTGTTTTCCAGGTTTACTAAAAAAACTAATGAGTTAAAGAATCTTGGAAAATCGTTTTCAACTGAAGATCTTATTAGAAAAATATTAAAATGCTTAAGTAGTAAGTGGATGCCTAAAGTTACTGCTATTCAAGAAGCAAAAGATCTAACTAAGTATTCTTTATCTGATCTTCTTGGATCTTTAACTACTAATGAGATTTCCTTGAATGCTAGCTTATCTGATATATCGAATAAGAACAAGAGTCTAGCTCTAAAGGCTGAGACAAGTGATGGAGAAATTGATTCTGATCTAGATGAGATAGGAATGATATCTAGAAGATTGAATAAGTTTAGATTCAAGAATAAAAATCGTTTTAAAGGAAACTCATCTAAACAGAGTAATTTCTCTAGGAATCGTTTCAATTCAAACTTCAAAGGTAAGAATCACTGCAGCTCAAACAAGAAAAGTATGGTGAGAAACATCATATAATTGCTTATTGTCCTCAATGGAATCAAGAAAAATCTAGGGACAAACGTGATCAAGTGAAAAAAGGTGTACAAACAAGCAATGGTAGTTGCTGTGTGGGGAGGATCAAGTTATGAGGAAGAACAAGAGGAGGAGCATGAAGCTAATTTGTGTCTCACTGCAATGAACATGCACCAGTGTCATCACCAACAATCAACTCAGATATGTCTCATGGCAAATGAAGAAACTACCAAAGAGAGTAAGGATGAGGTAATTTCTTCTAAAAGTTATATCTGATTTTAACAAAGTTTCTGAAGAAAGAATTGTTAAATTACTTGTTAAAGCCTTAGATCAATGTGATATGTTTGATGTTTCATGTGAGACTTTAAAGGCTGATTTGATAAACTGCAACAAAGAAAAGGAATTTATCGATAACTGCTGCAAGATTCTTGAACGAGAAGTGTCTGTGTTAAATGATAAGATAAAACTTTACATTTCTAGTTGTGCTGATAAGGATGCTGAGATCAAGAGATTGCATGAAGCTTTGAATAGTAACAGTGGTTCTTAGTCTGATAAATGTTCAATAACTGAGCATTTTGTTTATGAAAAGAATCTAAATGCTTTAACTGATGAGTCATCTAGACTTAAGACTCGTGAACCCCGAACTAGAATTGTTCCTCTAAGGATTCCTTCAGACCCTAAGATCTTGAAAGAATAAGATTCTGCCAAGAAGGACTTAAAGGAACTTGTTATACACAAAAAACAACTTTATAAGAAAATTGACTTATTGAACAAAGCTCTGGATGTGTCTAAAGCTCAAAATGAAAAATGGTTTAAAGGCGAAAAGTCTCCGGATGAATTGACGAGTCAACATCACAACATAATGAAATTTGGTATAGGTTTTGAGTTTGACATGTTGACAAGCACCAACACAAGGACCAGTCACAAGAAAACTTTTTCTAAACTAGATAGAAGCGGGATTGATAGTTTTGTGAAACCCAAGTATGTGGATTTACCTGAAAACATTGTTTGCTATCACTGTGGTTATGTTGGACATGTTGCAAATGTGTGCCCTTTGAGAAAGGAGTATTTAGACAGAAATGCTTATACTGCTAGACATAGAGTTCATGAAGATGATTGCTCTACTTGTGATGAAAGTGATTTTGATACTAATATGTCTGATACTAACAAACCAAGGAACTCAAAGGATAAAGTTAAAAACAACGAAGGAGCCAAGCAAGTATGGGTACCTAAGTTGAAGAACTAATGTTTTGACAGGTTAAAGTAGGAGAAAAGAATCACTGGTTTCCGGATAGTGGTTGTTGAAGGCATATGATTGGAGACAATTCAAAATTATACTCACTCAAAGCATATGATGGAGGTAATGTAATATTTTGATACAACAACAAAGGTAATGTTACATCATCTGGTAAGATTGGTAAGTCTCTCAAAGACTCCATAGACAATGTTCTGTTAGTAAATGGTTTAAGACATAATTTGCTAAGTGTTTCTCAGATATGTGATAGAGGTAAATATGGTTAAATTTACATCTACTGGATGCTCTGTCATCAATGAGAAATAAGGTAAGACAATACTTGAAGGTCTTAGATTCAACAATGTATACATGGCTTGAAACAACCCGACCTTGCGGAGGGTGGAATCCTTAGTGCTTGACCTGAGTCAAACATTGTTTGGTGTCCAAAGTATAACATTCAACAATATAAAACAACTTAGTTTAACAGCGGAAGACTTGAAATATCCAAATAATACAAACTTCCAAACGTTCAAAACCAGTTTACAATCTGAAACCAATGTCTAACCAAAACATAAATAGTAAAATCCATTTACTAAAAATCTAGACTAACTGCCAAATTACAAAAGTGCCCTTCTGAAATATCTCCACAATTCCCTCGTATGCAACGTATCACCAGGAACGACATATACCTGCAACTGTACCCATAACCACGTACACAAGTACAGGTTCCAAAGGGGGAACGACCCAAAACATGC
>CAAKMY010016036.1:0-11293 GCA_901111285.1 Corrigiola litoralis
TGGGGGTGGGGTGGGGTGTTGTGTAGGCTCATTAACTAATTTAACAGACATTCTGTAAGTATAAATGATCTAGAAGTCTTTTACTTTTTCACTAATGATGCATTGTGCAAAAATTTTGCTAGTTTGCTCATTGTAATTATGCTATTATGTGGTGTTTTTGCTTGAAGTAGAGAAAGTGTTGAGATCTTAGTAGATTTTCTTATTCATATGATTCACTTCATAATGGGCAGCAACCCAAGCAATTGAGACGAGGAATCACACTCTATTGAATGGAAAGGCAATAAGGGTGACATGGTCGCATCGTGATCCAGATGCTAGAAGAAGTGGACTTGGCAATCTTTTTGTTAAGGTATGCAGATACCATATGAAAATAATTAGATTGTAGTAACTTGTAAGAGGCCACTCAGAGTTCCAAAATTTATGAGAAAAGTTTTGTCAGTGCTTGTTGATTTTTAGGGGGGATGAGAAAGAGGGAGAAGTTTTGCTAAACTTGCTCAATTAATCACATAACTTCATGGCCATTATATAGGCCTTACAAGAAATACTGATGCTAGAAATTAGGAGTACAATAAGCAAAGTGGGAGGACATCCCACGACCCTTTAACTTCCACATCATACACAAACTCTTTCAACATAAAACTCTGACACCTTAACTAACTACAAGGATAACCCACTAATTTTGGAGCATAACTTCCAACAGTGCTTTCTTTTTGCTCGTAACTCGTTTCGTGTTTTTAAACATAGATGTACTTCGTCAAAGATTTCTAATTGGATTATGATGTCTAATTGATAGAATTTGGGAGATACCGTTGATAGTGCAAGGCTGCAAGAAATTTTTGCTAAATACGGTAGTATCTCGTCTTGTAAAGTTGTGACATCTGAGGGCGGAACGAGTAAAGGCTATGGTTTTGTTCAATTCACTTCTGAGGAGTCTGCAAATGCTGCTATCGAGGGTTTGAATGGGACTGATGTAGACGGCAAACAATTGTATGCTACCTTCCTTTGCAATTGCTTTGTTAGCCCTTTGTGCAGTAAATAGTTTTTGTTGTTGACACCTAACTCTTCATCAAATTTACGGTGCAGGTACGTTGGTAAATTTGTCAAAAAGACTGAACGAGTTTTACCTAGCCCTGATTTTAAATATACAAATTTGTATGTGAAGAATATAGATCTAGATGTCACAGAACAAGTTCTGCATGAGAAGTTTTCTGAGTTTGGCAAAATTGTCAGCTTGGCTTTAGCTAAGGATGAAAACGGAGCCTCTAAAGGTTTTGGGTTTGTTAACTTTGATAACCCTGATGATGCAAGACGGGCAATAGAAGCTATGGATGGTTTACAGCTTGGTAAGCCACTTGTTCATCTTTTTTGCTAAGTTGCTGAAATGACAGATTTGTGAAACATTATTTGACCTCTTTCGGTCTGTATGTCCGTATTTTTTCATAAACTCTATAGCCTCAAAGAATCTATACGTAGCAAGGGCACAAAAGAAGGTGGAGCGCGAACAAATTCTACGCCGCCTGTTTGAGGAGAAAAGGAAAGAGCAAATAATGAAAAATATGGTATGTTTCATAGAATTTTGCATTAGCTTTAATGCTGATTACTCTGGTCTTGTGTCCTGAAGTTGATTTGTATATGGTTGTCCTCATTTTTAGTATGCATAACCACACCCTCCTGCAGGGTTCAAATGTGTACATTAAGAATATCTGTGATGAGGTGACTGATGATGAGTTACGAGAACTTTTCAGCCCCTGTGGCACTATTACTTCAGCGAAACTAATGCGCAATGATAAAGGAATTAGCAAAGGTTTTGGATTTGTCTGTTTCTCAACTCAGGAAGAGGCTATGAAAGCTGTGACTACATTTCATGGTATGTGCTTAGATGCTTGACTTGTTTCTACTCTACGCCCGTACTTCTGTTACTTTTGCAATGCTCTGGTTTTGCAGAAGAGTCCTCTCTTTTATCAAACTGCCTGTCAGTCTTACAAAATTGTGTATTTTGCATGATGAAGTATGAAGTGAATCTGTGTTCTTTTTATTATACAACATTAAGCTGATAACGTCCCTTCCTTTGTGGGGAAACTACGAATTGTCATAGTTAAAAGGGTAACTAGATAACTCAGTTTAAGCATTGCAGCTTGTTTGAACTGAAAGGATGTTCCTTTGTTTTATAGTGATTGTTATGAGAATTTAGCTGTAATTTCTTCACATAGGGCGAGAGTCTTTTGTTTGATGTTAAAAGTCACCTCACTATGGTGTGAAAAATTGTTTATGCTGTGGGTGTTCTGAGTTTTGGATAAACCGCACTGCCTTCTACTTTGGATATCTCAGGGTACATGTTTTACCGAAAACCCCTGTATGTGGCTATCGCTCAAAGGAAAGAGGAAAGACAGGCACAGTTGCAAATTCAGTATGCACAACGTCTGGCTGGACTTCCAGGACCGTCCGGTACAGTGATTCATGGAGGATATCCTCATCTCTACTACCCCCCTCCTGGTGTTATTCCACAAGGACCACTTCGACATGGTTTGATGTATCAACCTCTCGGACTGAGGCCAGGATGGCGGGCTAATGGTTTTGCACCTGGAGGCCAACCTCCTTTTCAACAGTTACCAGTCACAGTAAGTAACCAAATATTTATTTAATGCCCTTGCACTTTAGTTTAAGAAATCTAGCAGGGATATATCCCACTACTGTCTGGTGGGGGGAAGGGATTAAATGACAAGGCTAAGTCATTGCAGCTTACTATGTGAACTGAACTGTAATGGTGTTTGCAAACAATCTCCTGCAGGTTCCTAATAATGCAAGGCCAAAGAGACAGAATCGGGCTAGGATTAATGGCCAAATCCTACAACAAAACGGAGATACAACTCAGTATCTTTTATCAACCAAAGATTCAACCAATCACCAGGTTTACTGTGTTCCTTGCATAAAAGTCCTTTCTTGTTTCGACTTTGGTTATGTTAATTTCATTTTTTTCCGTTGGACGTGCTTTTCATCATAGATACAGTTCTTTGAATGGTACAACTACAAGTGATTTTTCATATAGAAGCTAAAAACTGAATTCTCATTTATGTACTCCTTTAGAGTCAAATAAGCTATATTCTAAACATGAATATTTTCTCATATTGTTTGATTCAAAGAGGATTATTAAACATCAATATTATACAAGTTAGAATTTAAAGATAGTACAGGGGGAGAAAAGCTGTCTACAAGAGGTCATTTTTGTTTGGGAAATGCATGAACTATTTGTCTTTCAGAAGCTATTTTGTTATAAATTAGGGCCAATATTAATAACCTTGTCATTTTCTGTTGCATTTGCATTTATTTTGGCTGTACTAATAAAAAATCTGTCAGTACAAAGGACGAGATGAATGCTGCATCTAACGCATGCTATCAACATTAGAAGGCGAGGTACTCTGTATATTCTTTGTTTTTATGTTCCAGCACTGATAACATTCGACGTTAACTGCAGCGGACTGGACAGTTCAAATATATGGCTAATGGGAGAAACGAGGGAACCAAAACAAACGCCGTCATAAGTGTATCCGATGGACACGAAGACTTGAGTACTATGCTGGCTGCCGCTACCCCTGCGCATCAGAAGCAAATTCTTGGTGAGAGGCTTTATCCGCTAGTTCACAATCACCAGGTAATGTTTGTAGTTCATATATGTAACTCTTGAATTTCTCCTCTATGCATCGCATTTGCTTCACATCTTGTTACAAAAGTGCATGCCCTGAGTTAATGTTGAAGTTATGGAGTCATTATTTTCTCCATTTGGGTCAGATCTAATGTCTTTCATGTCAACCAAATGTTGAAGCAGCATGTAATGCATCATTCAATAATCATAATCCAATTTGTTTCGCCTTGCAGCCTGAGCTTGCGGCAAAAATTACCGGCATGTTGCTGGAGATGGACAACAATGAGCTACTTCTCCTGTTGGAATCACCTGAAGCATTAACTTCTAAGGTCGAAGAAGCCATGCAGGTGCTCAAACTCACCAGGACCAAGATTCCCAATCAGGACAACATTCATGCCGGCTTCCTCACTGCTGAGGTTGCAGTTAACTGAATAATCCTACATAGTTGTTAACCTCGAATATTGCTACATGTACTAGTTCTTATTCTTTAGCTTCCTCTCAAACAGAAAACACTCCCAATCATACTATGCAAACAGTTCTGCTACTTACACTGATTCAACTGATAAACTAATACATGCCAATTTTTTGGTATTTTTTATACTAGAGTGCTACTTAAACAAGTTTAGTCCCTTCGCACCACAGTTCTGCTGCTTTCTAAGAATTGTTACCATGTTACCTTTTTTTCCTACTTTTCATCTATACTTGTTTTGATCGAATTAGGCCGTGTTCCCATCCTACAATTTTCTTCCTTATCGGAACGACTTGATTAAGAAATAAATATAACCGAACAATTTTTTTTTTTTTTGGTGCTAAAGACGGGCAAGCCCCAATATAATTGTGTAAATGGCAACCTACTAGTAGTACTAGGAAAGTAGGAAGCACCATACAAATATATAATTTCCCCTAAGCTAGTGTACCAAAAAAGTTCCATATCGTTTCGACCAAATTTTAGGCATAATTACATTAATAAGAAAATAATATTTTTCATGATTTTTATTCTCGACTTATTTTCCTTTAATTTAATTTTTAATAACCTAACAATTCACAAACTCGATTAAAAATTAACAACATAAATCCCGATAACAATAATACAATCATAAACCCCCTAGGATTAGAATTTACTAATTACTTTTCAACACTAACTACATATATATCATCAAACGGCTAATTTTAACACGATGATAAATTGACCACTTTAAATCATAGCACGAAATATAAACCCTAACTAGACAGGTCTGACCTAGATAACAATGGGCAAACACCGCGAGAGACGGTCCTCCTCACCGGGACCCTCCCACCGCCGCCGGAGCCACCGGCACTCCTCCCCGGAACCCACCTCGAAAAAGCGCAAAATCAGCGAGGATGACATAAAAGAGTACCTCGCCAAAAAGGCGCAGAAAAAGGCCCTAAGCGTGGCGAAGAAGCTGAAGACGAACACAGTGTCCGGGTACTCGAACGAGTCGAACCCCTTCGGCGACGCGAACCTGAACGAGAAGTTCGTGTGGCGGAAGAAGATCGAGAAGGACGTGGCGTGCGGGGTGGCGTTGGATGAGTTCACGGTGAGGGCGGAGAAGAAGCGGCAGAAGGAGCGGATGGCGGAGATAGAGAAGGTGAAGAAGCGGCGGGAGGAGCGGGCGGTGGAGAAGGCGCAGAGGGAGGAGGAGATGATGGTGCTTGCGAGGGAGCGGGCCCGGGCTGAGGCGGTGGACTTTGAGAAGAAGGAGGAGGAGTTTCATTTTGATCAGAGTCGGGTTAGGTCCAAGATTCGCTTGCGTGAGGGACGGACTAAGCCCATTGATGTGCTTACCACGTATCTCGACGAGTCCGATGAGTTCGAGGTCGAGCTCGATGAGCCCTACATGGTCTTCAAGGTCTAATTTTTATTCATTATATAAAGCTTTATTGTTTTCAATGTATTGATTATATGAAGTTTGATTAGGTTTGTATTGGAAGTAAGTGAATGTTCTAAGTTCGTTGATTTTGACAATAATGAGTTTGATGAGCCTATGATGGTTTTGGTTGTTATGAGCTTCAAGTCTGGAGTTGGATGAGCCTTCAGTGGTTTGTAAGGTAGTGGGGGCGATACTTTGTTTAATGTTCGTTGTGATGATTTGAAACAAAAAAGCTGGTAGAAGAGTTTAGTTTTGATGAATTCGTTTACTGTGAGTTTGATGTACATGTCTTTCGAGGTAATGGTCCAATGGTTGATTGCTTTGAAATAAGTTAAGTTTTGTGTTTTTGTTGTTTTATGTGATAATTTTGTTGATTGGCATGTTGTTATTGTTTTAGAGTATTAGATGATGGTGTCCTAAGACGGTTTAGGCCAGTTTTATGCTAAGATCTCATGAAGTTTTTGTGGAGGTGTCTTTTACTAAATTTCTGTTTACTGGGTCTGATGCAGGGCTTAACTGTTAAAGAGATGGAGGAGCTTCATGATGACATTAAATTGCATCTCAGCTTGGACAGAGCAACGCCAACTCACATAGAATATTGGGAGGTATTGTTCATTTCTCATCTATATTTTAGTTATGCCTCCCCTCCCCCCGATTGTGGTTAGCTAAAAATGATCGGAACTTCAGAATAGGAAGCTACTCTTACTTTCAACCTAGAGTGTGATCTCTCTTCTTGGAATGGCTACAACAGCCCCACTAGTAGGGTTATCATCACAAAGCTGAGCAAAAGAAAAATCTTTTTTCTTATATTCACTCTCTGTAGAAGCAGGAAAATCGAGTTCAGTTCATCTCTACTTTCTGATAAATTTGCTTCCAGTCTTAGTTCAATGTAGCAAGTCTGCAGTACATAGGTATATTCATCTTAACAATCTAATGAGGCCATCTGTGAGCTAGAGGAAACAGAATAATTTTCTTGTCTTAGTGCTTTGAAGCACATGGCTGTATTTTTCACCTCACTTCTGCAAATGATATGTGTTTTTTCGTCAGTGGATGTGCACAATTTTATTTACTCTCTCTTCCAAATATGTTTGAGATATTTTACTTTTTGCGGTCTGCAAGATAAATGTAATTATATTTTTTCTATGTTGTGAAGCCAAATATTTTTGAAAATATCACACCTTTGGTTTTGCAAAATTAGACCTAGGTGGCTTGTACTTTACATAAATAGTCATAGTTGGGAACTTACGTATTCAATAACCATATCCGGGATCCAGCATCTAAAAGGCTTTGTTGAGTAGCTTACCTCATGAGATAATCAGGAATCTTTTGGGCACATAGAATATCAGTATTTGGCTAATTTAATGTGATTCAGTCTCCATTGAAGCAATCATGCTGGTTGACATGAGACCAGTGAGGCAGTGACTACATAAATATGGTCATATACTCTTTTAGAGGCAAGGAGAGTTCATTCTTTGGAATTCTTAGATTTAATCTTGACTGGCCATGATTGTATCTAGCTTACTAGAAATTTTATTTCCCCCTCTACCTTACTTGGGTTCCATTTGTACCTACATTTTGCTTTTTGCAATTACTGGAGCAATCACGATAGTACCCATTTTCTAAACACCTAGAGTTTCAGTTTTTATGACTCAGTTGCAGTATATTTTATTGAAGTACTCTAGATAATTTTAGGCAGAGAGCAAACAGCACCAATTTTCCAGTTTCCATATATCCTCCCATTTTTCTTTCGGGTCAGCCTGATCATATGCTTTATATATGAGTATACTACTTATTCTTGCTTTGAAGTGATATAAGTAGCCTTGCAGCGAATAGGCTGCTCACTATATAACACATTTGATTCTGCAAATGTTATCCCTCAAGAGGCTTCAGTTGCCCCTTTAATTTGCAGTCATTTTTTTTCTCTTTCTCTACTTGTCTGAATATAATTGACCTTTTTGATACTAGATTTTCACAAATTTTCCTAACTTCCTCAATAGTGAGGACTGGGGGACTAGCTCTAGTATTGAGTCTTTGTTTTTTGTATTCTTAAGTTCAACTTTGCCAAATATGGTTTCATTTAGACCATATCGAATGTGAGATATGTGGGTTCCTCGACTTCTTGTCTTTGTCCTTTATCTGTTCACCCCAGTTTAGCCTCTTCTCCCACTTGAATATCTATCATCCTGCTCTTTCAGCTTTATTTGGCGGATAATATTCAATTGTTTTTGGCTATATACATCTCCTTCTGGTTTATAGGTATCATGTTAGACTGCGAGTTTCTGGGCAATCCTAGTTATTACTGGTCCACCATTAGGAGGGATCTCACTGCAGAATTGTATGAGCTACAATGGTCTACCATAAGGAGGCATCTTACTGCTGAAGGCAGCTTTTGATTGGTGTTTAGATAGGTAGATTTTCCTTTTATCTCACAGATGAAGGATAAGCTGGTAGCAATGTCTGTCCTTCCTTTGTGGTTGTCTCCTATCTTTTGAAAGTAGAGCAAAAGTGAGCAACAAGATGAATTTTAATGTAATACAAACTGCCAAACCACTAGTATTTGAAGCTTTGAATTTAACCCTCAGCTAACCTTCAGTAATCATGCACAAATTGATTTGTATAAACATGTCATGTGACCTCTGTGAGAGCTTGAGGGTTTTGGCTGTCATTTATGTGTTATTGCACTTCTTCAACTTTAAATTTCTTGAGCACGAAATTTGTCCTGAGCTTTCCACGTTGCAAGTTATAAATTAATTAATACTAGTTTTGTTTTCTATGTTTGCAATTAATTCTTGAACTAGTGAGGCTCTCTTAATGACATTTCTGATCGCTGTATGATTTGACAGGCACTCATGGTGGTATTAGAGTGGGAACTTGGAGAAGCTAGGAGAAAGGATGCAATCGATCGGGCAAGAGTGCGTGGGGAGCAACCTCCTGCTGAATTGCTTGCTGAAGAACGAGGTCTGCATTTAAGTATTGAAACAGATGTCAGAAATTTCTTTGAAGGCAAGACATACAAGGAGTTGGTGGAACTACAAGAAAATATCGTGAAAGATATGCAGACAGGCAAAGCGAAAGTTGTTGAGTACTGGGAGGCTGTGCTTAAGCGCCTTCACATATACAAGGCTAAGGTATGTATACCCAGATAATATGGATACTCTAGGGCTAGTTGAGTTCATCTAAGTTAGTTCTGTCAGTTTGAACTTGATTGTTGTTGATGTGCAGGCTAGTTTGAGGGAAATTCATGCCAAGATGCTAAGGAAGCATTTACGCCGCCTGGAGCAACCTCTGCAGGCCGAAAAACTGGTTTCTGAGGATGAGAAGTCTGAAGATGAAGAAGAAATTGGGCAAGAAGTTGAGGGTATGAGTCACTTTCTAGTATTGTTATCTTCTCAAAATGCAGCATGATATATTCTGGCATAGTTTCGTGACTCACCTTTTATGTACAGATGCTCGTGAATTTTCTCCAGAACCCATCGAAGATGAGGAAACAGAACCAGTTGATGCAGATGATGGTTCATTTTCTCCTCAGCTTTTGCATGGAGAAGAAACTGAAGAAGCAATCGATCCTGATGAGGACAGGGTTATATTGGTAATTGGTCTTATAATATGATTCTCTGCACTCTTACTCTTGTTTTTGCTTTTACCTTCTCTGACAAATTCTTTTGCGTTAACAGGAGAGAAAGCGTTTGGCTGTGTTGGAAGAACAGCAAAGGCGGATGAAAGAGGCTATGGCTTCAAAACGTGCTAAACCAGAGGATGATCTTGAGGTCAGGGCTAAGAAAGCCATGGGTGGTATGGACGAAGGTGATGCAGTTTTTGGCTTTGGTGCCGAAGTAAATCTGGATTCTCAGGTATGTTACCTTAGGTCATTTCCATATTATGACATAGTGAGTCCTCTTGCAAGAGAAACTTACTTGTTATGGGTACAGGTATATTGGTGGCATGACAAGTATCGCCCGAGGAAGCCAAAGTATTTCAACCGTGTTCACACTGGTTACGAGTGGAACAAGTATAACCAGACACATTATGACCATGATAACCCTCCTCCCAAGATCGTCCAAGGCTATAAGTTCAATATCTTCTATCCAGATCTTGTTGATAAGATTAAGGCTCCGACATATCTCATCGAGAAAGATGGGGACAGCGCTGAGACTTGCATTATTAGGTTCCATGCTGGCCCTCCTTACGAGGATATAGTACGTATTCTAATGCCCTTGGTTTGTAAGTTTGAGGTACTGATTGATGTTTACTCAACAAGTCTTTCTTCTCTTGCAGGCCTTCCGCATCGTGAATAAAGAGTGGGAGTATTCTCATAAAAAGGGTTACAAATGCACGTTCGAGAGAGGTATACTGCATGTGTATTTTAACTTCAAGCGTTATCGCTATCGTAGGTGAGCGATCCCACTTTTCCTAGTAAGACTCATAAGTGGTTGAGACCCGAGTGGTTGTACTGTTAAAGTAATGCAGTATATATATGGTTTTGTATACTTGGAAAAACTGTTAACAGGGGATATAGTATGGTCAGATATTCTTCTTGTTATGTCAAAAGCTTTGTTGCACACAAGCGAGGTAATAACTAATAAGAGGAGCGCTAATTGCCACCCCGACTTTACTTGTATTGCCCTAGTTTTCACTTTTCACACTTATTTTCCAGAATGTCATTCCCCTTTAAATCTCTTCTTCCCCACCTCGTCTCTCCTAGCCCACACCTTCCATCTCTGCTGTCATCCCCACTTCCACTGGCCGGGTTGGTCTCTACTTGATATACGTCAAGTTTTGTGTTCAAGTTTCATGTTCAAGTTTCGTGTAAAAGTTATATATGTTGAAGTCCAATAAAGCACCCTTTTTGTTCAGTGTTTTTTTGTCTTAATTTATGGTACTGCATGGAATGCAATTTCTATTACCTTCCAGACTTGTTTGGTTGGTTTTAATGCAATCACCGTTGTAATCACCCAATTTAGCTTAAAAGTAGTGAGGATATTAGGAGAGAGAATGGATGTAATTAAACTTATCCACTCCTTGTTGGTTTCCTTCCTCCCCTTCTTTTTCAATTCTAATTGAACTAAAAAAACTTTATTATACTACAAAGTTGATTACTCCTAACCAAACATAGCCTTAGTTTATTCTATTTCCAGTACAGTAAGAAAGGGGTGGATAGCCGGATACACAACCTCAAAGCTAACAAGATCCTGCCAAAGTCAACCTAACCCAATATGATCCCAAAAGTAATTGAAACTTGATGAGAACTGTAGCCAACCCAAGCTGACTCAAAACTCGACTCAAATCGGAACATGGCTCAACCCTATATAGATCTCAAAATCAAAATTGAATGATCAATGGTAATTCTCAGTGAAATATATCAATGTTTTTGCTTATATAACAAAAAATACTTCATTAAACTTGATACAACATATGAAATATAACGCTATAAAGTCGATAAAAAGTGTTATGTTTCTGTTATTGGATGCTGCGTGTTATGTTTCTTGGTTTTGATGTATTGCATGCTAGTGTCGCTGTTCGTGGCCGACTCCGTGAAGTAGTCAAACTATTACCTCGACAAGTGTGGAAAGTCAAATGCTAATAATTAGGTGGAATGGAGCTATAGGGAGCATTTTTTTATTGGATGTCGTCGCCTCATGGAGTCACGTGAATAGGTTTAGGTGTAATGGTGAATGATGTGCATGATGTACAAGGATTGCAATATAAACGTTTGTGCTTTTTTCAGGTGATTCTCTTTATTTAGGGCATGTTCTCCTCAACT
>CAAKMY010016036.1:11426-22645 GCA_901111285.1 Corrigiola litoralis
AAGTAAAAATAAGTAAACTTGAGCTATCAAAACAACATGAATAAGTAAAATACGTAAAAATAAGTAAAGTTCAGAAAAATAAGTAAAAATAAGTAAAGTTCAGAAAAATAAGTAAAGTTCAGAAAAAAAAGTAAAAATGAGAAAAGTTCAGAAAGAATCAGAAAAAATAAGAAAAAATCAGATAAGTTAAGATAATATAAGTGAAAATAAGTTGAAGAGAACATGCCCTTAGTTATTTTAAAAGAGTGACACAATAAAGATATTAATTGAATTGAAAAAGAATGACATAGTATAACTTTTGAAGAAAGTCAAATGACATTCTAAAATGAAATGTTTAAATACAGTTTTTTTCTGGTACAAAATGTTGAAATACATAGTAAGACACAACGGAAGATGTAAATAATCGTCCACATTAATATGACCAAATAAATCTTGTGTTGATAAACGTAACCTAACGTGTAATTGATTGTCACTTAGCTCCTAAATGCCTTTATTGTCTTGCTAAGATCGGAGCCTAGCAAATTCAAGGGTATCCTTGCCATCATGAGCCTTCCTATAGAAGTGCGAAGTGTACTCAGAATACAACACATTTTCATACTTAGGCTGTTCACCTGTGTTCTGTAAAACTTCCTCAAACGGTCCAATTATCTCACTTGCCTTTGGTTTACAAACAAGGGGATTGAAATCCTGTTCTTAATCCTATTGGCAACTACACGGTGCTCAACGCTCTTATACCTTCCATTGCTCATGATCTCTAAAGCGTCACCAACATTGACGACCAACGCCCCGGGGATCGGTGGCACAAGGACCCAGCTCTCGCCGTCAGGTGCTCGGACATATAGGCCACCAATGTGGTCTTGTAGGAGGATGGTGAAGGTGGAAACATCAGAGTGCCGGCCCACTCCGATGGTGAGCTCAGGTTTAGGGCACTTGGGGTAAAAGTTCATGTTCATCCTCTTGGAGCCTGTGAGGAGTGACCACTGCTTCTCATTAATCTCATCAGTGTTTAATCCCTTCATCAGAATTTTCACTAGAGGCTTGATCACAGTCTCGCACTTTTTCATATAGGCCAGAAGTTGATCCCTAGACAGCATTGGTAATAAATCCATACGTTACTGAATGTAATATTATCACAACAAAGCAGGAAACGATTGTACTACTACTATATCAGTAGCCAAAAACATCGGAAGCCTCTATGGTGAGTTGGTGACTAACATAATATCACGTATGTTACATGCATGAGGAGCAAGATTGGCGGTTGAAAGTTCAACCTATTTAGGGGTAAGTAAGTAACATACCTACAAGCACGGGGCCAAATGGCAAGAGCCTCGTCATCAGAAACGTAAAAGAGGCTAAGGTAATCCTTCCATTCCAAAGTATTCTCTGCCTCCGGGATGAAGCTAGTACTTAATCTTACATGATTACTAGGTGAATTCTCTTTGAAATATTTCCTCTTCTCCTCTGCTGACAAGTCAAAGAATGCAAGAGTTGCTTGTTTCACATTCTCAAGCAATTCTTCAAGAACTCCATGATTGATGATCTGAAATAATCCCCACTTTTCGGCAGCATCACATACCGATTTTACGGTCTTTGAATCGTCCCACTTGGACATGTCGATGGTGGGGATCAATGAGTCCTTGAAATGGGTCGCGTCCATGATCTTCATGTTACCAAGCCTTTCTGATTGAGGTTGTATGTATTGCTTTGGCAAGTTGTTCAATTCCATCTCTGACAGACCCTTTACTCCATGCCCTTCTTTGATCACAAATTCTGTCAGATCTTCCGCTTTTGGTTCATAATCTTCCTGAGCCATTTCTCTTAGCTATTCTCTTGATGCAAATGTTGGTGCGTTAGGTTGTTTAGCTATATTGATAGCCAAACAAGTACTCTGTACTATCAAAATGGTTGCTTTATAGAGAAGCAAAAGATCAAGGAAGAATATAATGAGTGCTATATTAGAGAGAAACTTACTGTTACGCGTTTAATTATTGCCTTGATCTTGCCTATACAGTCGTCGTTAGATTTATATACAACACCCCTCTAACATCGTTGTAACGTCAAGGTCTTATAAGTTTGTTCCTGTTAAATTTAAGCCCTCATATTTTTGACATTCATTGGTTATACTAAGTTATTACCGCAAGTATATCATCAGATAGCATTATCTAGTCACTATTCTAGTATTCTCATTGTAGTCAAATGAAAGAAGAAAGCGATTCATTTACCTCTTTCTTGGTTTTCCTTTTCCTCCCTGCTAGCCTGCTGTTTCATTTTCGCTACATAATTGTAAATTTTTAACAGTCTGAACCATATTAAACTGCACTTAATAGAGCAAGATAATACTAGATACATAGAACTTACGTAACGCGGTAACGGGTCCAGGTTATGTTTAGCATGTAGATGTACTACACTTAGCTTGTCAGACAGTATTGTAATCTATGATTTCCTAGTTCACAAAAACAGAATTTTTTTGTCGATTTTTGATTTTTTGGGAAATATCCCAAAATTTACCAAGTATGTTTCTAGGGTATATTGAAGCATAATTGTAGCATATGACAATGTCATTCCTTCGTCTTGAAAGATTTAAGGTGGTTTTAGCGCTCGATTCGGGCATGTGCCTAACGGACGAAACTGATGGTTTGGGCTATGTCTAGGCTAATTTTTACAAATTTTCTTATTTCATTCACCATTAAAATGTATTTATGATGCCTCCTGCCAATTTTCGTCCAATTCTATATCTGGGCCGAAACGAGGTTTTTGCGTGGGTTATAGTCCACAAAAAAGGCTTTTGGGGCCGATTTTTGATTTTTCGGGAAATGTACCATAATTTACCAAGCATGTTCCTAGGGTAAATTGGAGCATAATTGTAGTATGTGGCAATGTAATTCCTTTGTCTTGATAGATTTACGGTATTTTTAGCGCTCGATTCGAGCATATGCAAAATGGACGAAACCGATGGTTTGGACTATGCATAGGCTAGTTTTTGCTAATTTTCTTATTCTATTCACCATTAAATGTATTGAGGATGCCTCATGCCAATTTTCGTCCAATTCTATATCAAGCCGAAACGAGGTTTTTTTGGTAGGTTATAGTCTACAAAAACCAGCTTTTAAGGTCGATTTTTGATTTTCCGGTAAATGTCCTAAAATTTACCAAGCATTTTCCTAGGGTATATTGAAGAATAATTGTAGCATATGGGAATGTCATTCCTTCTCGGTTGTTTTACGTTGTGCTTAGCGATCGATTCGAGCATGTGAATAATGGACGAAACCGATGGTTTGGGTTATGCCTAAACTAATTTCTGCCAATTTTATTTTTCCGTTCACAATTATATGTGTCTAGGATGCGTCCTGACAATTTTCGTTCAATTCTATTTCGAGGCCGAAACGAGGATTTTGCGTGGGTTATAGTCCACAAAAACCGTCTTTTTGGGTTGATTCTTTTATTTTCTGGGAAAAGTCCCGAAATTTACTAAGAATGTTCCTAGGGTATATTGGAGGATAATTGTAGCATATATCAATGCCATTCCTTCATCTTGATAGACTTACGGTGTGTTTAGCACTCGATTCGAGCATGTGCATAATGGACGAAACCGATGGTTTGTGCTATATCTAAGATACTTTTTGCCAATTTTCTTGTTCCATTATTCACAATTATATGTGTTTAGGATGACTCATGCCAATTTTGGTCCAATTCTATTTCGGGACAGAAACGAGGATTTTGCGTGAGTTATAGTTCACAAAAACCGACCTTTTGGGTCGAAGTTTTGATTCTTTTTGAAAATGTCCCGAAATTTACCAAGCATGTTCCTAGGGTATATTGAAGCATAATTGTAGCATATGGCAATGCCATTCCTACGTCTTGAAGGATTTACGGTGTTTTTAGCGCTCGATTCGAGCATGTGCTTAATGGACGTAACTGATGGTTTGGGCTATGCTTAGACTACTTTTTGTCAATTTTCTTATTCCATTCACCATTAAATGTATTTAGGATGCCTCCTGTTAATTTTCGTCCAGTTCTATATCAGGCCGAAACGAGGATTTTGCGTGGGTTATAGTCCACAAAAACCGGCTTTTGGGGTCGATTTTTGATTTTCCGGAAAATGTCCCAAAATTTACCAAGCATGTTCCTAGGTTATATTGAAGCATAATTGTAGAAAAAACATATTTAACTGGACGACTAAGATTAAATTAGAACAACAACATAGATTTATTCATTAAGGTAACCGGCGCCAATTACCATGATTTACAACCACCTTAGAAGCTAAGATCAAGTACACGGTCCATCTTTGTCTACCTGCTAGTTGGTCTTTGTCCACTCCTAGTCAACCGGTCCCTACTAACTTCAACAGAGTACTTCCTATCATTTTACAACTTTAGATCTATCTATACAATATTTTTAAGATGCGTTTAAACAAAGATAGCTTTCCATGTGATAATATTACATTTTCCTCGACGCCACTTTTTTTTTGTGTGAAAACAAAAGGGGAGAACCCTAGATACAGCGCAATAGACTAATTAAAGAGAGACCATCCTAGGTCTAGAGGTCTAGCCACACAAATCTTCAAACAACATATGTTTGAATGACAATGGTGGTTCATCAAAGATCATTAACCTAACCCTTTGAAGAACATCTTGATTAGCTAACCAATCCGCATAAAAGTTAGACTCTTGATAGACATGGTCTACTTGCTCTACCCAACTAGAAACTTCAATCATCTTTTTTACATTCCCTCATCTCATGGTAGAAACCCATCACCAATGAAAAGCCTTGGTAGTTGAAGTGAAACATTTATCATTAGTCTTTTGACATAGAGAGCCTTAGCCAGCAACAATCCTCGCTTCAAAGCCAAGGTATTATGAGAACGCTTTGATGAACCCGCCCATTTCATCTCTTAGTATAACCCCTCCACATGCATTTCTTGGATTTCCTTTAGCTACTTCGCCCACGTTTAGAGTTAGCCAACTCTCTAGAGGTGGCGACGATCATACAAAAATCTCCTTGTGGCCATCGTACAATCCTCGCTTCAAAAACAACACCTAAATTTTTTGGAACCCAATTCGATACAAGCCGGCGAAATGTCAACCCAAACTCGACGAACCCAAAGTTTATCGTGCGATTCTCATATTACTGAACTCTTTAATTCTCTAAAACCAAACTTGATAGAAACCCCGGAATCTGAAATCCGTAACCGCCCCAAATCCAAATCAAGTTGCCCTAAAATCTAACTCAAATTAAAACATGATATGATCGAGACAATTCAAACCGATGGAGATGCCAAATTTGAAATTGACTAGACCATTAGTTTTTCTCATAAAATGACCAGCTTTTGTTTAAATGATAGCTATTTAGTATTTTTATTCAATTTGATAAAATATTGAAGAAAGTAGTGTTACCGTTTTGATATCAGTATGCTCGACCCTGAAAAGGATGACTCAAACTGAACATGACATAATAATAAATTGATATAATACGAGTCTAAAATGACTTAATTGAACAAAAAAATATGTCATAAACTGAACACGAGGTGACCTAACCCCCACAATATCCATCTCTACGTAATCTAAGAAGTGGGAAGGCTGAGAGAGGCTAAGAGAAATATGTGAGTGAAAAAGGTAATTATATGGCAGGAAACATTTATAGATGAACATTAATGTTGGTGTAATAATATCATAGCCTATAAGTTCGAGATCTAGATTAAAGGAGTTAACAACTAATATATTTACAATACAATAGTTCCCAACAACTAATATAGCTAATGCCCACCCTCAAAAAATTATGATATGATCCAATATTATAAGTCAATCGTATGCATCTTTCCTCATAAAACTTAGATTTACTTCACCATAAGCGTTATGGAAAAGACTCAAACTCGATCCATTATTGATACTTCTGTTTTTGACTTGTATGATAAATAAGTACTTGACCAGTGCGATGTACGGTCATTGTATTGTTGTATTTTATATGTTTTAGTGTTTGTTAGTTAAAGTTTTATTGTTAGTTATTTGCTGGCTTTATTTCATGACACTATAATGGCATTATTAGCCAAGGAAGGGTTGTAAGCGTGTCATATTCAATCCATATGCTAATTTAAGCTTTACTTATATGGTTGTGATTTATATCGTGCATATATGGTTTACAATTGAATGATCAAATGCTTATATACAAAAAAAAAAGGATAATAGGGGGGGGGGGGTTAAGGGGTTCATGTAAAGCACATAAGGAGATACACAACTTTAAAATTGATGCAACCAGCCGTATCATTAATTATTGTCAAGGGCTTTTAGGGATTTGATGACCTTATCTTTGTTTGATATGTACGTTCAAGAGTCTAAAGTGGAGCAAAATTTTAAAAGTGGAATGAAAAAATGAGTGTGTGTTTGCGTAGGTGAGGAGATAGGACATGCATGTTATAAGAAAGCCACAATTCGGTCTTTATAAAATCTGAAGGCCGGGCATGTGGTTGTTGCAGAGAGATTCATGGGCGTGATAAAATTGTTAGTACAATATGAGAAGAGAAAAATTCGTAGTTAATACAATCTTCTTTTGGGGTAAATAAATAGCAAGTAAATTGCTTCCTTTATTATAGTTAGTTACAGTATGTTATAACTGCTTATTGACCAAAATACCTTTGGGATATCTTTAGGTGGAAAATCCATATATTTTGTTTTTGACTTTTTTTCATAATGCCCTAAGAGATGGGGTGAGGAATTAAATATCTGTATGGTTTTTACATGTGAGGTATATTAGTTTCCTTTGTGTTCTCTTTTTCTTTTTCTTTCGTGTATCCTTGTCATTCATGGAAGGGGTATGTTATGCTGATGTGACACTCCATGTGTCATGCTACATGCATTACATACAAGGCCTTTTAAGAGATCGATCTATTATAGATGAATACACTGAACTAGAAATTCAACAAAATGACTTTTATAATTTACGCCTTATATTGGAAATATATCATTGGAAATATATCATCTCCATTACAAGAAATATTTTGTGGATATTATCTATTATTAGAAAATTTATTTCCCTAATAATCTAGATCCTTGCTTATAGATACATTTCATACCATTTGTGTTAATCCAATCCATTCATAGGTTGTAAATATTAATAACATATTATTTTGAGGTTGGTGTAATGTGCATATAGTATAAGACTTATAATTCTCATTCACGTCATCTTTTAAAAATTTTATTACAAAAAATTGAATAATTACTATACTACATTACGACCATACACGTAGATGATATATTATTTGAATATTTTGCTTAAAATGAAGTACTAATTATACAATTTGACCTAATCATGGAGTTAGATGAGCTATTTTAGTCATGTAAAACATTATTAAACAATACTTAAATAATTTTTTTGATTTAATCTATTCACCGATTTTGTTTTACTCATGCTTTCATGGTTTACTCGTTTGACATACTTCAATGTGTAAGCACTTAAAAAAAATGTAAAGATTATATATAGAACAAATATATCCTGATATCAACCAAAAATCTAGTTCGGAATATTGCTTACCTGATTTTGTTTTAACTGGCAATACAAGATCTGATCAACTTCTTTAAGATTGCAATACGAGACTCAACTTCTATTATATAATTATATAGTATAGTAGGCGTTGATTTCATAAGCTAGAACATAATTACAATTATTAATATAGCTAAGCCAATCAAAGGTCAAAATTATAAACTATCGTATTTTATACAAAGAAAATGCATATGATATGTGAAGTGTGGCTTTACGATGAAACCATATGAGTTTTGGAGTTTTTGGAGGTCACACAAATTTTTCGAAGTTCACGTACGTAATCTCACCAAACAAACGCCTCACCAAAAACTATATACTACGTATATGCTAAAAAACCAAAGTTAACCGTGGGATAATAGAGCCAAAATCCCTTTTTCCTTAAGAGGGAAATGGATAGAATTCCGGAAAATGAAATGTCTATTCGGAACTTGGAGAGTAGAATGTTTGCTTTTGGTAAGGGTTTAAGGACAAAGACAGCCCTCATTTCTATATATTTGGATGATCCCATACATGCCACTTCTTGTATAAGTTGGAATCTCTTGGGAACTTCTCATTTTCTGACTTCTCCTCTCTCTTTCTCTGCTGTCTTTCTAACTCATCAAATGTCTTGTTTTCACTTCATCAACACTCCTCCATCAACCTCTACTCTTCTTTGCTTCTCCACCACCCTATCACTCATTGCTAAAGATCATTCAAGTAAGTGGATATCGACATATATATCGTATCATTAGTTATATTCAACTTTTCATAGATCATGCATATATTCGCAATCTTACGAAAGCCTGGAAAATTCTACTCCCTTCATCATTACCGTTCACATGCATGCACATACATATATGTATAGCACTTTCATATGTTAGCGTAATATCATTTACCATGAAGAAGTAAAAAAGAGCAACTTATAGCACTAACTTTTACCCCATTTGCAGGTGTATTGTCACTCAAGACAAGAAACAACAACCAACAACTTGGTTTGGCTCTTCGTTTGAGATGCGATGCTCTCTCCAACTCTACAACCAAAGGTAGATACCTTTACATAGTTTCAACTCTTTTTTTCTTGATCTTTCTCAACGTAACATGTTTTTTTCGGAACCGTACCTAGTCACAAATAAGAATATCAGACTGGTAAAAAAAAAATTATCCGAGAATTTTACAAGAGGCACACATAATAGCAAAAAAGAATATCAGACCAACAAGTTTTTTATTTGAGGTTTTTTTTTTTCTTTTTTGATATGAGAAGCACACATAATAGCAAATAAGGATATCAGACCAACAAATTTTTTATCTGGGGTTTTTTTTAATTAAGAAGCACACATAACAGCAAATAAGAATATCAGACTGATATTTATTTTATTCAGGACGACACTCTTTGACACCGTATCATCTCTTACTTCTTATTCAATTCTTTTATTAATGTGGTTAACTTGAGCATAGTAATTGTCCACGACAAAATTTGACGCTAGTTAGAGAGCGCAAACTTGTCACTTGACAAGTTTTAATTTGTAGGAAATAGTCATTGGTGAGAAATAGAATTTTCACTTGTTTGGTTAGTTTATAGCATAGAGAGCCCGAACAGGAGGGTAAAGTTAGGGGGAAAGGAGAGGGCCATACAATTTGGTTCGTTTCTAGCTAGAAAAGGAGACCAGATATAAAGAAGTTAAAGAAAGTAACGTAGCTTTGTGATTTTATTTTTGCTTTTACATTTGTATGTTTGATGAAGTTAAAATTAAAAGCATTGCTTGGTCGGTTTGTCAGCAGATTATAGAGAGTGTCTCCAAGAAGAACAGGAACTTTCAGTAATTAAGAAGCAGCAGGAGATAGTAGATGACGACGTAGAAGGATTGACTATCCAGGTACATATATATATATAGTTGATTGACATAAGGTAATTTTTTCACAGGATTACTTTTCTGCGAGAGCGGCAGTATCATGTGCTTCGCTGTTAAAAACTCTACGAATAAACGAACACAATGAAAATTGGAAAAGAAGTCCTTAATCTTTATTTTGGTTCTAAAAAAAGATTTCCTCGCCATTCTTCGTCTTTTCTGAACATAATAATCAGGAACACGCAGTCAGAGTGAAAATGCATCAAGATAGTGGTTATGATGAGTGGCCCAAGCCCAAGTAATGAGCGTCAATAAAAGGATTAAAAGCGCAAGTCTCTTTGGCTGAAGAGATGACTCCAGTGATGATAACTTTATCAACGCTATAGCCAAAATGACTCCATCAATATTCTTTGCTATCTAGCCCGTACATCCTTTGAGAGAATCATTCCATACAACTCGCCAACTCTCCTGGGTTTAGAGCATGTTTTCTTGACAGTTTAGCTTTGGTGGAGCTTAATATTCCTATACAAATTGTTACGCGGCCTCGTCGACCCTAAAAAGGAGCAGTGAAATTCTGCCAAAAAAAAAAAATATATAAAAAGGAGCAGTGAAATGAGTAAGAGTCCCAAGTTTGTCTCAATATGAAAATAGTATTAGAACTGTACCTAGATGAAAATCAAGCAAGGAGAATGTGCATTAAATAGGTAGGATGATTTAGAACTAAAAGGGTGCAACATTTCCAAAATAATGCATGTATAATAAAAAAATACAAAGTATGCAACAAAACAAAAAAGTAAGTTATGACCAATGATTTATGTCCCACTATAAATAAATGGTTAAGAGTGTACAATTCCAGTAACAAATATAGAATCATCTCTGTATTTGGAAGAGGTAGGGAGGGGTGGGTGGAGAAACAAACACGTAGGCGCGGAAATGCACGTGAAGGGTGATAAAGAAAGCGCATAGAGAAAAAAAATTAGCAAAGTTAATGCATTTTGCAAATGATGACGATGGGCAAAAACCATGAAAGATATCCAAGTTGGGTGGCTCGGTTAGTAAAGAGGTCTCTTCTATATTCTCTTGGCCATGAGTTTGAGTCTGAGTAGTGACGTTTGCTTGCATGCTTTATTGGCTCTTTGGGCTTTCATTGGGCTTGAGTTTGCACAAGAGGTACCTTATATGCTCCTTAGTCCAAGAGTGAGAGTATCCCCGCCCCCCTTTTCTTCACTCCTCGAGCCAGTCAGCTTCAACTGGCTAATTTTCTTGTGACTCTTTGCTAGCTAGGGTCCGGGGGTTTACCCAATGTGCGCCCAAAGGGTATTCGCACGCTATATATATATAAAAAAAGAAAGATACTAGACCTTTGTTTATTGCATAACATATCTAGCAAATATATACTCTTATTGGCTGTGTTTAGGATGGTACATAGTTAAGGGAGAGTTACTCTCACCCTTTAATACGTTCACAAATGGTTTGCCCTAGTGGTAAAAAAAAAAACACTAAGGTGATGTTAATCTTAGGCCACATATTACAACCCCTCCACCTCTGTAAATATTGTGCTGCCATTTTTGGCGCACATATGGAAAAAAAAGATACGAAACTGTTTACTTTTACATCTTTCTCATGAGAGGGGTGTGAAAATTGACAGTATATCTGTACAGGGGACGTTCCCTATACCGTAGTATTAAACATATCTTTATAACGACAAATCTAGATGTCTATATCCTTCAGTTTTCGTATTTACTATATTCTTTGATGTGATTAAAAGATGACTCAAAGTTCTTGATTTTGTCTATACTGAATTGTCGATGTGATTGTACTTGGTAATGATATTGATTGAGGTATATATATATATATATA
>CAAKMY010016089.1:0-14606 GCA_901111285.1 Corrigiola litoralis
TATTTAGTGTCCAAGTGTCCGACACGGGACATCATGCCTAAACTAAGGTGTCCGAGTAACATAGGAAATTGCTATTTACAAAAAAAAACGAAATTAGCGATAAGGAACCTAGTCTAACTACTGCTCAACCAGTGCAGCACACATGACTGATGAATGACCTAGAACAAGAGAAGAGGAGCTATGCTTCAAAAATAAATGCCGTAGGGCTCTATAACAAGTAATAAATTAAAAGAGACACATAAAAGCCAACTTCAGTAACATTTCCTATGGTGTAGATGTCAATGCTAATTACCTTGGGTAAGATACTCACTAGTGTTTTCTAAAAAAAAAAAAAAAAGATACTCAGTTGTGAAAAATTAACAAGATTACTTCTGCAATTCTGCTAGAGCCTAGAGCCAAAGTTCGAATATTTGAAACACTGATTTCCCAAACCAACATTCTTATCGGCCAGGCAATGTTAATAGACCATTAGGTATGCAACTCCCCCCCACCCGGCACAATAAAAGAGACAGTCAAAAGAACAAGAATTCTTACCCTGAACCACCGCTACGTCCTGATGAATAGCTTCCATAAACACCATAACTACTCCCACCGCCGCTGCTCTGGAAATAGATAAGTACCACATCAATATCAAACAAAGAGCAAAGAAAAAGAAAACGATAAATCCCAAACAAGTAGGTAAAGGAGCAAGATAGAGTTTAATTTTCCAACCAACTTTGTGAAAACTGACAAGAATAAGCACCAACAACCAAGAGATGCCTAAATAGAGCTAATTAAAAATTATACCTGGAAACCACCATAGCTACCATAGGGATCAGGGGGTGGCAAATCGCTGGAACCGCCATATCCACCTGAGTAAGAGAGACCACGACCATGTCTTTTACTCTCTCTACCATCATATGGCAAGCTATCTTGAACATCTGCTTGAAGAGGAACATATGGAAGAACAGGGAGAATCACTTGGCCCTCCTTTTCAAACAGATTTGCTCTGAGTCTTAATGTTACATGGTTAAGAGCAGCTTCAGTAACATCCAGGTCACCCGAGATCTAACAGATGAAAGAGAGTTAAGGGAATGAATGAACTAAGACAACCCTTCGTTTCCAGTTAACACTCCAAGAATAAACAAAAGGCTCCAGCTAACACTATCTGTTTACCTGCACCATTTCATCATCATCGGCAGCAACCTTAGGCAGATCATCCTTTGCAAGTATGCGAATACTAGCTTTGGTGACACTTCGCATCTCAGTAATGATAGCACCACCTCTCCCAATTAAGCACCCAATGCGGGAGGTGGGCACCAGGATCCGTGTTGTGAAAGAAATAATTCCTGAATCCCGCTCTGTTTTCTCACTACACCTGGGTTGCAGGCGCCTTGCTGCTTCGATGGTCGGGGATACGTGGTCGTCAAAATACTGTTGTCAGCCAAAACATAATCAAATTTACGCCAGAAGAATTACTAGAGCTGGAAGTATAATCCATATAGACCAGAATCCAGATGCTTACCTCCTTTGATGAGATGGTAATCAAGCAGTCATCACCTTCAGCAGATGAACTATCAACTTTAATACCAGCTCTAGTCTCTTGCCGGATTTGATTAATAATAGCACCACCTTTTCCAATCACACTTCCGATATTTGCAGTGGGACAGACAAAGCGAACAGAAAATTCCTTCACAGAAGACTCTTCCCTAGAAGAGTAAGAAGACCTTGACCAGTCTGATCTATCACTCTTGTACCCACCTCCATATGGACTGGTCATTGGAGCAAAAATAGGAGTACCACCATGCCCCCCCATGAGTGAGCCAGGTGATGAATAAAGACTCGAAGGTACAGCAGAAGTAAGCATATGTTGAGTCCGTGAAGGATTATCATGAAGGCGCGATGCAATCTGAGATAGAGCCTTCCTCACGACTGAAGCTTCTCCAGAGACCTAAAACCATGGGCAAGAAAATGAATAAACCACCTCTTTACAAGAGCAAGCATTTTATCTATACATTTAATCACATCAGATGCAAAAATATCTTAACTATAGGCACCGAAAAAAGCTGCAATGTCCTGTTACCTGCAATAGTTCATCAGTGTTCAATGCACATGCTGGTAAATTATCATCTTTAAGAATACGGATCTGAGCACCCGTGTCACTGCGGATAGTTTGAACAATTTGTCCACCTTTACCAATAATACATCCAATCTGATCAGATGGCACAAGCATCCTAGCAGTAACGTGCTGACTACCTTCTGGCTCATCATCAGCACCTGCCTCTTCCGCAATAACTCTGTCATGCACCCTGAAAAGCGCATCCTGAGCAGGACAAATTTGAGAATCCATCTCATCAGAAGGATTTGTCTCGTCGCTTACACTATAGATCGTGACAACTCGTTCATCAGATCCTGGGACTGTCTCGCCAATCCTAATCTTTGCTTTTGTGTCCAACCTCAGTTGTTTGACAATCTCTCCACCCCTCCCTATAATGCTCCCAATCTTGTTTACAGGGCACAAGTAGCGGTATACAGTATCATCAGCTCCAATAGAGAAGGTGTCTTCCCCAGGATTTCTTCTTTTGTTCCCTCCATTTTCAGAACGATCCAGAGAATGAGCTCGCTTACCATGGCTATTCCTATGACCAGCCATTATGCAATTACGATTTTCTACCTAACACCAAAAATAAACCATCAGCTAACGATGGATAGCCAACTCAAACACACCACAAATTACAGAAATCCACAAGAAAAAAAGGCAGTGAAATCACATGAAGCTGTGACCACCTAGTGTACCGCTCACCACCCTGAGTAATGTCCCATTAAGTAAACAATATACAAATTATCAGACAAAAACACGCTTAGACGAATATTATTCATTCAACAGACCAAGAGATGAGGTATACAGGCATTCAAGATAAACAACAGCTTCTAATTAGATCAAATTATAGATAGTACTTGTGTCAGATAACATTAGACAAAAAAATGATCAGATTAACACCAACAAACATCAGAACACAGTGAACACATGTTATATACCTACAATAAATGACAAACTCTCAATAACACATACTCCCTTTGACCCACAATAAGCTTCTACTTTCTATTTGCACAGTCACAACACTTCCGCCCTTACTTTTTCTATTCACACATTATATTTTTAATAAACTTCGACAGTTTGTGAAAAAGATTTTTACAGCATAGATATCTTATTTTTATATTATAATTTTTTATTTTTTAATGTAGAAGCTTATTGTGGGTCGGATGGAGTATTATTCAAGTACAGTAAAACCAAGTATTTTCATGCCGATAACTTTACACACACTATATCCAATTAAAGCCAAAAGCCACAGGTAAATATCATACTGAATACCATGAACTTATTAAACCCTAAAATATCAAACTTGAGCATCTGTAGATATCAAGATATACCTAGTACTAATATCCCGTAAAATTAAGACACAAAACTAATCCGATTGACAGCAACAAAAATCATAACAGGGTAACCACATAGCATACACACCTCCAGCAACGACTATGTTTGGTAAACAGCTTGTTGAGTTAAAATTGGAGGTTTGACCAATTATAAAGGGTTCGAATAGTCAAAAAGCAAAAAACTTGTTCGGTAGTTATTTAAAAAGTTAAATGAGTGGGTCAATCATAATCAGGTAAAAAGCAACCCGCTAGTAAAAGGAGCGTATTGAGAATAGCGGATCGAAAATTAATGCAAAATGTCCATTTGTTAAACAAATATACAATAGAAAACAAACCACCAACTATCTAGCTAATTTTTACCCATTACTTTGGCAAACCCGTTAATCTAACCCGCTACCCGCATTTTGCCAAACAGGGCCAACCTCTCACATCAAACCTCTAATTCCAGTAAATCACAACCAGTAATATGAACAGCTAATCCAATTAGTGACCAAAAAAAAACCATAAAGATATCAAATTTCAGTGCTGAAACCCTAAATTTACTAATCTAAAACCTCTTATCATCAACTGATATCGGTCAACAAATCTAGCAAACAATTTGTAGCACTTTATAAGATCAAATACACAAAAAAGACTGCTAATTGAAAGCATTAACACATAAAATACATATAAAAGATCAAATTCTAAATCAAAAAAAAAAAAGACCAAGTATTTTCCTCAAAAAAAAAAATATTCAATCTAGTGAAACATGAACTAAATAAAATTAATTGGAAAACATAAAATGAAGTGAAAATGAAGAATTAGATAGGATAAAGAAAGGAGAGAGATGTACCAGAAGAAAAAATGAGGTGTTGGTGATGAAAGCGGCAAATCTAGGGTTTAGGAACAAAATGGCATAAAAACAAGATACTACTACGAGTCTAGTATTATAGTTTTGGTCAAACCAACTACTTGCAAAAGTTGACACGATACGACATAATAATAAGACACGAATCCGACACAAATATAGCGGATTTGGGTTTATATTTTTTACCCATTTAATTATTTAGGTCGATACAACCGATATGAAGTTAATAGGGTCGGGTATGGGTCCACCACTTATACTACAAACCCAACATAACAACCCGTTTAATTGAACATCGACCTAGTTATGGAAAATTTGTCAAATGTTAAACTTAAACCTCAGTGACAAAATGCTTGTATTATTGAATACTTACTTTTATTACATTTCAATATAATTTTGTCAAATTAATGGTCATTTATATTATGAAGATTATGTCGAAGGATTACTTTAATAGTTTAAACATGTTAACATATCAGCTCAAGTCAACCCGAATTTTAGTCAGGTTAGGGCTGAGCTCGTTGACCCATCTTACTAAAGATGTTGGTTACGAGGATATCGAACCACTTATCTACCAGCACGAACCCAACCCGACCTGCCTATTTGTCAGCTACGGTAGTAGTATGTCTAACAAAGTTGAACCAACACGAATAATCTAACCAAGAATTCGAGACTGGCCTAATAATTCATGCTCGAACTTGATCAATACCCAAATCGATTCAACTCGGACCCGAGATATTGGCCAACCCAAAATGATCGGGCTCACAAACATCCTTATTTGTAATAATTATGGTTGTTAACGAAATAATCCTTAGTAAGACTAAGACTATATTTGGCGTTTGTGATAAAGCTACTTCTTTTTAGTGACACATAAAAGTTGAGTAAGTTTATTATTTTAACTACTGACTCACAAGTGACATGTAACTTGAAGATATGCATGCAAGGGTAATGATGATAATGGACGCTTCAATTCACACATCTTAACTTTTGTTCATATTCTCATAGCATGTCATTGATTTTAAAAAAACTTGGAGTTGAGTTTCTCTTGATTCTATTTGGATGTATTAATTTAATTTTGAGATCTAATAAAGCTTGAGTATTACCGTATGTTTTTTTTCTATCAATGAAACTAATTTAGGGCATGTTCTGTTCAACTTATTTTCACTTATTTCATCTGAATTTTTCTTATTTTTCCTGATTGATTCTAAACTTTTCTTATTTTTACTTATTTTTCTGAACTTTACTTATTTTTACTTATTTTCTTAACTTTACTTATTTTTACTTAGTTTTCGTGATTCATGTTGTTTTCATAACTCTACTTATTTTTACTTATTTTCTTGAACTTTACTTATTTTTGCTTATTTTTCTGAACTTTACTAATTTTATCTGAACTTTTCTTATTTCTTCTGAACTTATCTTATTTTTCCTGAAAATAAGTAGAAATTAGTTGAGGAGAACAGGCCCTTACTTATCAACAGTAATAAATAAATAAATAAATTAGTGCAAACAACCAATGAGAGAGCAGCAAGCACGTCAGAGAGTTATGACACTACTAGCATGATCACTCACATCCAAAATCAGCACCTTTTTCTGATTGTTACTCCTTTTGGCAAATAAACATCAAAACTTGTTTTGGTCTAAAGAGTCAAAACAAAACAAACAAATACTATAACCAAGTATGCAACCTTGAGAAAAAGAAGTAGAAGAAAAGGAGGAAGATGCATTCATTTGGGTACAGAGCAAATGCAGTGGTAACACTAGCAGTGACAGTGCTCGCAATCATCTGTGGTTTGGCTTCTTTTTCCGACAGTTTCAATTCTGCTACTCCTTCTGCGAACATTCAGGTCTCTCTTCAATTCAATCTGATCACACCTTTTCTGTGGATTAAAGTTTGACTTGGGTTTTTCTTGTTTTTTATTTAGGTGGTCAGCATTGATGGATTCCGGAAATACAACAACAAGGAAGAGGTATAATTTATATACAGTTAGTCTTGCGAGAGACCGTCTACTTTTATTATAAAGGTCGACCAAGCCATGTTGGAGGCATATAACTCTACAACTAATTTGGGCTTGAGGGAGTTTAAGAAATTTTACCTAGTAAAGAGTTGGTATACTTTTATAATAAAAGTAGACGGTTTTTTCTAATAAGTTGTGATTTGCATATGGCTGTTCATTTTCATTGGTTTATAATTTTTGGGTTTTCGTTGGATTATTGATTGGTGGGTGTTGTAGTTTTTCTTTTTTGGGATTTTGGATTTTGTTTTGTTTTTTAATGTTTGGGTTCTTGGAATTCTTTGGTTTTGTGTTTAAAGTTTAAATCTTTCCGGTGTTTTGTATTATAGTTTGATCACAAATTCTTAGAAAAGACTGTCTAATAAAAGTGGACGAACTCCTTTATATGTCTTTAAACTCTGTAGAAGCCCAAGTCAAGTTATACATTTATATGTCTTTATGGAGTCAGCGTGGCTTCGTCTACTTTTATGATAAAAAGTCTCCCAAGACTTTCTGTAGTTTGATGGCACTGAAGTAGATGTATAGAATCTGAATTTAAGGCAGACTTGGCAAACTATTGCTCCGTATTATGCATGTATGCTGTGTTAGACTGGTAGTAGTTGTATCGAATGGTGTGTTAGTTAAGGATGTTCACAATTAATGTTTTTTTTTATTAAATCTCCTTTTCCTTCTTGTGTTATTTAAGTAACTTCTTTGGCCTGATAGTTGGTCACTTCTCGCCCACAGACTTATACTGCTTGCCTGCTTGGTTATTTATTTGGAGGGGAGACAAAGAGATGGAAGGGCTGAGTAGGGGAGGTGAAGGAAGGAGAGTGCTTCCATTTTCCCTTCAAAACTATCCAAATAATGTGGGATTTGGTTTATTAATTATGGATCTTTCCTTCCCCCTCTTCTTTCTTCCCCTACCCTTCCCTGGAAAGCACTTTATCTAAACAAAATGTTTAAGTCTAAAACTTTCTTTATTGGAGCCCCTTCTTATTGTTGCTGATATACATATTGGGCAACTAAAAATCTGCATTTTTCCAATATGCATTCGTTTACTATTTACATTAAGTGTCACACTGCAATCTTCATTTAATATTTGCTTTACAGACACTGGTTGTTCCAATGATCAGTAAGTGAATGCCCTTCATCCATCGGTGGTCTGGGAATAAAAGTTTCATATGACTTGTGTGCTTGGTTTTCCTTCAAACCAAAAAGATATAGTTGTGTATGTGGAGATGCTTATCATAGGGAAATAGGAGTAGCTACCATACCTATGACTGATACTTACATACTAAAAGCTATTAGCCATTAGTCAATTGCATCTCTCTTTTCGAACAACTGAAGTGTTCTTAATGACTGAGAAAAGGCATGTCATAAATTCTAGAGAACCTCTATGAAGGGTCTTAGAGGCTGAGGAGGTATGGATTGTTTATACTCGGACTATTGAAGACATGTATGAAGGTACTTAGACTAGAATTTTAGGTGAGGAGTAGGGTCAAGAAGCATTTCTTTATTGTATCTAGTTAGTTTCTCTGTGTGTGCAGTATATGTACACAGCTTATGAACACATATTCAAGGGTCGTCTCATGGTATATGTTACCTGTGGATTATATGATAAATAAGAGAAGACATAAGCGACTCATTATTTTTAGCAAACACCTGATGTTTGTAATAAAGGAGCTCACTAGAAGTCTTGTGCAACAAGAGAATGACAGTCAATAAGCAGTTGTAGGCAGATCATTGTTGACTAGTAAAGCAAGTCCAGGTTGACAGGTTAATGGACCTTTCCAGGGAGACGAAATGGACAATGAAATGATGAGATTAGTATAATTCTCAAAGGTAAGATGCGAGTTGACTACTTGGTTTCAGTACCTCAAGAAGGAGATCTGGATGACCCAACAATGATTTGTTAGATATCATTTAATAGATCTTAGAAGGAGTAAGGGCACTTTTAAAGGATTGGAGGGAGGTGTTTTGGTAGGTTTTTGAACTATGTTGAGGCTAGCAAGGTTTCTTTGTAGGAAGGCCTATTATTCCTAGTTAGGCCTAGACTTCTGAGGGATGTATCTGCTCTATGGTTCACTTTCGGTTTTCCCTCCATCTCTCTCTCTCTCTCTCTCGTTATGATGTTCAATCCCTGGTTTCTTTCTCATCCTTATCTAATGATATTTGGCACATTAATGGGAAAGTAATAATTTACTTTACAAAACGGGATATGAAAAGGTGTCACTTTATAGTGAAGACGGAAATAGAGAATACTTTTGGTAGCAAATGCCAAATTCAACTGTAGCAAAGCGGTCAACTCAAGCTTTTAACAGTCTTGGTTTTGTTTTGAAATTGAATACTTTTCCATTGTAATTGTATGGATTTTTTGTAATTATTCTTGGAATTGATGGGGAGACCTTTAGTTTCTCTGAGTGGTTTTTGTTGGATCGTTTGTTCTTAGTGGCTTTATAAATGCTCAATGTTTACATTTCATTTGTCTCGTGAGGCGCATTAGTGATTTACTACAAGAGACAGTATGAACTTATATTAATAACAATGATCTATTTGAAGCTGTATGACAGTTAACCCTGAACTTGTATTTATTATGATTTTGATAAGTTGGACAGTTTGCAACATGTAATTTTTTCCCCATTTTGAGCCATTTTTATGTGCACTAGGTTTTGTATCTCTATGCTTAATATTAAGCTTTTATTTTTTATAGATGTCTTTAAAGTTATCTGCTCCTAGTGTTTTTCTCTTTGGATATAATTTTCCTCTATCTAATATTGTTGGACTTATCAATGGTCTCTTATCTGTAATTGCAGGTTAGCATGACGTTAGACATAACAGCAGATTTGCAGTCATTATTTACGTGGAATACAAAACAGGTATACCCTAATATTTTCAAAACCCTCTAGTGTTGATATGAATATTCTTTTTTTGAGATATGTGAGTATCTGCCTGATGTATATTTGTGTTCAGAAATACCTTTATCAGAACATTCCATTTCATGGTTTTTTGGATGATCCTCACACAGGCGGTGGTGAATCTCTTAATCAAATAGCATGGTACGATGGTAATTTCCCCTCACAAAAGAAGGGTGATGTGATAATCTAAGCTTATAATGGGAAGGCTAGCAGGGATTAAATTTATTCTCGTTTCGGTGTGAGCTGTTCGATTCAAGACCCCTATAGCTGCTATGCGGCTATCATCCCTCTTTGGCTTATATGGGTGTCTGCCACAATTGATGTGGGTAGCCTAGATGGATAAGTGTCCATGAACAAAATCAGGGCCCAACCCATTATCAGTAGTGTGCTTGAGTATGAGTTTGCCCTTCATGTATGGGCCAAAAGTTTTAGTCGTGAATATAGACTAACTAGGTTGGAAGTTATGTTGCTGGAGAAGGATGTGCTCCTGCTCTCATGCACGCTGTTAATCTTTGTATGATAATCTGAATTCTTGATTTAACAAAATAATATCATAATAGTTATAAAAGATGACATTATTCTGGAGGTTCACCACCTTTCTTCTCCGATGTGTCTTCTTTGTTCTCTTTCTTGGACATGTTTGTTGACTGACAAGTGGCAGTGAAGTTGATGCTGGTTTACAAAAAGAAAAGAAAAAAACCTTATTCACAAATATTTGAATGAGGTCTAGTAGATCGATTGATGTTTTATACTTAGCATTGTTTCCTTATGAAATATCATGCCTCCTCGTTTGACATGTTTAACTTATCTGGATGGTTACTAGAACGCAAATTGCATTCGGACTGCATTCTTGTTGTTCTAGGTATCCCATGCTTTCATGCTATTTAGTTAGTTTGTACTCCATAATCTTTTGTTTCTCTTATTAAAACCTTATGGCTTGAATATGCATGTGTTGCTAAACTGTAATTTCTAGAATGTTATCATTAGGAGTTTGTACTTAAATTTACGTTGATAAAACCAAAGTCATTAGCTAAGTTTTTGTGTAATATTTTATCTCAGGTCTTCGCTTTTGTCGCTGCAGAGTATGAAACTCCTAAAAATGCACTAAATCAGGTATTTACAAATATCTGCGATATTGTTATTTGATTTGTGCCCTTAGACATGACATTTAGTTGCAGTAAATTGGACTGCTGGTTCTGTAAAACTTATTTGATGTTTGATTGATTGATTACTTGTTATCTATGTATCTTTTGAGCAATTTTGAAGCTGCTAAATTTGTAAAGTCTTGGGTGGGTGCAGGTTACGGGGTGTATGTGTGACTTGTTTACCTTAAATTGGCTGTCCTGGGGCTGGGACCTTTGGTATAAGTTGTAGATCTTGTTGTCTCGGTTACTGTTTGTAAATAGAAGTCCTTCCTTCCCCCTCCCTCCACTTTTCTCATCTCTTCCTTCCTCCCTTCAGCCACCAGTTGAGATTGACAGTTGCGGAGGATGTCAAAATGGTTTTTGACTTCTTATGGTGGAAAAACTTAGTCACCCAAAAGAATGCTTTACTGACTTATGCTGTCTTTATAGTGTTACTCTATCTGTAGAGTTCATCATCTTTCTTGCCCTTTTGATCTCCTAATCAGTTAGGAAGTTTTAGATTTTGGATCGTCATGACTACATATTTGTTTAACAAGCTTGTCATAGGAAGGGACCCCATGGTTACTTGTCACTTTCGAGAGGTCTAGTTGTTTTGAGGTGGCTTTTTGTGAGTTTGGGAAGTTGTCATGTACAACTTGAGGAAGGTCGGAACTTATGTTATGTTTTTCTCTAATTTTATTGAGCAAATGAAATTTTAGGAACACTTGTAAAACTACAGGTATATGTTAAAAGTTCTTGCTCGTCTTGATTAGGCCCTTTTTCTGTTTATTTTTTAGACTCTGGTTTCCATCTTATTGCCATTACTACAGATGCAGATTGGTTTCTGAGAGAGAAAGATCTAGGTTGCTTATAGATAGGCTCAGCAAGTACTAGTAATAATTACATGGAAGGTTTGTCAGACTTGCTCCTGTGTCCATCTTTTTCATATGACCTCATAGCTCGAGAAATCTCATCACAGTACTATCACAGTGTTGTAAACTGAAGACACTAAATAGAATTCCATTTTGAACCTTTGAAAACAAGGCATGTTCCTTGTTGGAACACATACATCTGCTTGACCTGCATGTTTATGATGCTTTGATACTGAAACTTATTATCTAGAAAGCATATAGCCATGTAATTTGCAATGAAGTAGAAGCATGTTACATATCCTAGATGCATTTAAAACTCTTTTCTCAGCAATCTTCAGTCCAGAGTTTGTACTATTACAGTTCAACATTGCAAAGGCTTTGTCCTTTGGATGATGATGGTGTGTTGTTTGGTAACGGGCACTGGAGTGATGCCTAAAATTGAAGTTAACAGAACAGAATGTGGTCAACAAGAATTTGTTTTTTGTTAATGTGAGCTTGCATTGGCGAACACCTTTAAGCTAGTTAGATTGGGGATAAGAGTGGGGCTTGAAATTGATTGTGGTAGATTTAGATAATCTAGGGAAATAAGGTGTTTATGGCACTAATTATTAAAGTTACAGTAGTTTCTGATGTGGCATATCAAAAAGATTGTCAGTATCAGAGATTACTTCTCTACTTGAGATCCCCTTCAGGCCTTCATTGTTATATCGTACCAGCACCCTTGTCATAGGCTGCTCAACCCATCTGCAGAGTCATGCTTTCGATATTGACTTGTTCTGCAATTTTCATTTTTGTGCAGCTTTCACTATGGGATGCTATAATACAATCACGAGACAAGGCAAGGCTTCAGACGCGTGTCAAAAACAAGTACAAATTCATTGACCAGGTAAGACTTGTGGCCGGTCTCTTCTGGGCTGTCCCTTAGCTGTTGACCTAATCTTAGTCCTTGTTCCTTTTAACTAATGCTGTGGCAACAATTTTCCGCATTGTTAGCGATATAGATTTTAGGTTTGTGGACTAAATTATGGCTTCTTTGATGAGTGCCATGATAATGTATCTAAGCATTATGGCTGAAAAGGTTCTACTTGTAGACTATTGACAAGCTTGGAATTGTGATGACTGTTACAGGGTAGAAATTTGCAAGGCAAGGATTTCAACTTGACATTGCACTGGCACGTCATGCCCAAGACTGGAAAGATGTTTTCGGACAAAATAGTACTGACAGGGTACCGCCTGCCAAACGAATACAGATAAATTACCGAAGTGTCTGTTTAAGTTATAAAGAGGCCCTTGGCTAATTGCCTTAGAGGTCAGTTTTTGAGGATGTTGAACTTTAGACAAGTTTAAACAACGGAATGATCGGGCAGGAATATTAACTCATGTAAAATTTTAATCGAACCCCATAGTTCAAGGCTGATGTTCATTAACTGTCGCAATTATTATGATGTAATGATCTCATATGATGAGGGTTCTTCCGGTTGTGATTTCTTATGTCCAATATAGGTGTTACTTTTTGTGCTCCGACGCCAGGATGTTGTGTACTAGTCGTTGTCGATGGTGTTGCTCTAACCTCCTGGCCCTTTTCCTTGTAAAAGTTTATTTTTTTTATTAGTTTCATAGTCATCGAATAATTCAAATTTCATGTTGATAATTCTTTAATTTTTTTGGAAGGAGTCAGTGAAGATTTGTATTAAATTTTTGAGAAAAAGATACTTACCCTATCCTACCTAAAGCAATCCCAGTATATGAGAACCACTAGCTACAACTGAAACTGAAAAAGTTAGGCAACAAAAAAAACTGATTAATCAAAGTACACCTCATGCTACTATGCTAGTAACTAATTTGATGCTCTCCAATATCTGCTCCACTTCTCTTCTCTGTGGAAGTCTATAAATTTCTTTTCTGTCAAATCTCATATATCATTGCAGTTAAAGCACACCTACATGCCTTCTTCCTTGAGCACAAATAGTATAAAATACAGCAATAGGATATTTGTGCATCGCACAAATTAAATATTAGTTAAAATAGAGCTCTAATAAGGTTTAACTAACAAAGTTGAAAATTGAGAGCATTTATGTAGATTTCAATAACAAGGATTATTTTTATTTGATAACCCATAATAAGAATCATTTTTTATCACTTTTACATTTACATAATATTAGAAATTACATCCTAATAATAAACGCAAATTTTTAGAAAAGACCGTCTACTTTATTAGATTAGTACATGAGCTACTTGCAACTAAATCAATACAAGCTCCCTTCAAGCTCATGTTAAATTAGAGATATATATCCTTTTATAGGCCAACATGACTTTGTCTACATTTAACATAAGAGTGTTAGAAGTAGACAATCTCTTCCATAAATAATAATATACCCCATCTAAGCAATTGTTATATTGTGCAGTTGTGCACCACTTGCATGATGCATTATGCACCATATTCACCATTATGACAATACATTTTCACGTAAATCAACATAGTTTATATATTTTATCAACTTTTATAAACATAGTATAATATACATATTTGCCCGCCCACCATATAGTTCATATTAACAAAGTAAACAATACATATTGACCAGTTATTATAAAACATATTCACCAATTATTATAAATACATATTAACCAATTATATTATATATATATATATCCTCCAAACATATTACTTACATTAATCCATATTTATCTCGGTGCATGATGCATGATGCAAGGGTGCACAATATAATTTATGAATTTATCCCATTTAAAAGAAAGAAAGAAATCAAATTAGCCAAACACAGTGAAATCCTCCTCAATCACTTCACCCCCAAATCACATCCCAACAATAAACACGAATCCTTAGAAAAGACCATCTACTTCCTCCAAGCTTAAGTCATAGAGATATATTTCCTATGAACTACTCAATTTCCCACATCTACCTTTCTACACTCGTTGAAGTCATATTAGACTATTAATAACTCATAAAATAAATTTTAAAAAATTACATATCTATAATGGTTAGAGTTATCTGTACAATTTTTATTTTTTTTTACCGTAGTGCCTTTACTATTTTACCCTAATGTACGAGTTTATCTCTTTTTACCAAATCACGGTAATGCCTTGTGAAAAAGTAGGACCTCCAATAGCACCCAATAGAGCTGTCAAAACCGAACCGACTTGAGAAAATCGAATCGAACCGCCCGAGAAATTGACCCGCACAAAACCGACAAAATTAAATCTAAATAAAAACCGAATCGAACCGATATGACCCAAAATATATGAACCTCATGTTGGAGTAAGTGTCCTCCACAATTGTGATTAAATAATAAATCTCAATTAGAATAAACTCGGGTTTGATTATTTCATTAAATCAGTTGATTATCGTAAATCAATAACGATTGGCCTGCTAGGGTTTGACGTTATTGTCGTAAGACGGCGGTAATCGACTGGTCCCTCTAGGTCACACC
>CAAKMY010016109.1:0-15112 GCA_901111285.1 Corrigiola litoralis
GGATCAATCAATTAACGCCGTCGTATGACAATAACGTCAAACCCTAGCAGGCCAATCGTTATTGATTTACGCTAATTAATTGATTCAATGATTTAATGAAACCCGAGTTTATTCTAATTGAGATTTAATATGTAATCACTATTGTAGAGGACACATACTCCGACAGGAAGTGCAACTGTTGTCACATGGAAATGTATTGTGGCAAATAATTGTGCGGAACCAAAAATGGTATATATCCTATGGCTAAGTCTGTGGAGAAGGCTAGCTACAAAGGAAAGGATTAGAGTTTGGAGTTATGGTATTGATGCTCAGTGTGTTTTGTGTAGAGCTGTAGATGAAACTATAAATCATTTGTTCTTTCAGTGCTCATTTAGTGCAGAAATATGGCAGAGGCTCTTAAGGTGGTGGGGAGTAAACAGAGCAAGTACAGCTTGGGACTCAAAGGTGAACTTGGCATTGAAAATCTGCAAGAAGTCTGGCTCTGGTTTAGCTATTTATAGGTGTTTGCTAGCCACTGCTGTGTACTACATCTGGATTGAGAGGAATGCTAGGATTTTAAGGAATGAATCCAAGAATGTAGAAGTGTTGATTAGGGGTATTATCAGGAGTCTGTTTTCTAGATGCTGTAAGTCTAGTAAACTAGGTTTTGATTTGAGTCTAAGGGGAACTGTCCCCTAGTGTTTCTATAAATTCCTTAGCATATGAAGAAGTTTTTTTTCCTGGTAGCCCTTCCTACAAGGTAGATCAGTAGAGAATTTGATGCTAGCAAAAGGGATTTATTGAGTTTGATGTGATAGTTTTGCTTGGCAGGGTGTGTTGTACCTGAGTCATATTTAGTGATGTAATTGCTGATTTGGTATTAATAAAGTTTCATTTTATCAGAAAAAAAAAAACCAATTATGTTTTTTAAATTTTTGTAAAATGAAAATATGTAAACTTCCTACAAACATAAACATATGTCATATCGAAAAAAGCCAAAATTTTCCGAATTAAATAAAAGACTGATTGACGAGAAAAGCCAAAAAAGCAGAGGCGGGTAGGAAATCTGAAAAAATGGCGTACAAAGTTGACCTCCTCTCTCACCAAAACCTCTTAAAAACATCATAATACAGATTCCTCCCAAAAATAACAACTCAAATAACATGTAGCCCTTGGCACTCTCCCTTCCTTTTTCTGGGAACACTTTTTGTTCCGCCTCTAATAAAAGTTTCCAGATTCTCCTCCTGCATGTGATTGGCTTCCTTTCACCCTCACATATCTCGCGGTAACTTTTTCAGAGTTTCATTGTTGCAGTAGTTTCCTTTCTTTTCTGTTTTCCTAGTTACTGGCATTAGGCAAATTATTAGGGGCTCTCGGGAGCATGTGTTCCCACCTTATATTTTTGTACCTTCCAGTGTTTTTCTTGTACCTTTTTTCGACAAGGTACAAGAAAAACGACAAAAGGTACAAGAAATCTTAGTGGGAGCGCATGCTCTAAATTGTGCAATCATTAAGCTAACAATTATGTACTATGATTCAGTACTGACGTGATGACAACGTCATACACATGTTTCTAAAAGAGTTTGTTATGTTGGGTGGCTCTATTATTTTCATATAGATGTATGATTTCAGATTTTCAGATTATGGGTTATTTTTCTTTTTTGATGGGTTTTTTGCTGAAAATTTACTGAGATTATTGTTTCTACTGGGCTACAGTTTATGTGGTTGTAACGTAAGATGAATTAGTTTATTAAAAAAGGGATAGTAAAAATTATGAACTTTCCACTTGAGAAAGATTGGTCAGTGTTGAGTACAGGGAATTACTACGTATTTTATTGAACACAAATTCTTAGAAAAAACTGTCTTAGACGAACTCCGTGGAAGTTAAATCAACTCAAGCTTAAAAAAGACGGTCTCTCGCAAAACTTGCAGGTTGTTTAATTAAAGTATCATGATCGTTTGACTGAGTTTACTTTAATTACACCAACTTGATTAATGTAGGTGGCGAAGCTTGATGGTACTATACGGCTACTGGCAACTCGGTGACATTTGCTGGTGTTAGTTGTTTCTTAGGAACAGTTCATGGTTAGAAACCCACTTCGTGTGAAATTTGTTTAGGTAGTGTTAGTTAGGAGAGAACAACAGTGAAGAAAAAAATGGGAAGAGAAGGATACATAGTTCCAGTGGACCCACAAATCGTTGTGGGTCTGAAGAAGAAGGCGGTCGGGTCTAGGAGTTGGATTCTTCTTGATTCTTCTGGCCAGGGAACTGTCCTTGATCTTGATAAGTATGCTATAATGCAACGCGTCCATATTCATGCCCGTGATCTTCGCATATTGGATCCCCTTCTCTCTTATCCTTCCACTATTTTGGGACGTGAGAGAGCCATTGTATTGAATCTGGAGGTGGGTTTCTGTTTGTGCTGTTCTTGGTTCATCTATTTGTTTCCCAATATTTTTAATTGGTGGGTTTTGTTTCTTGCTAACTTTTTCTTTGTGGTCTTCTCGTTGGTGTTGCTGGTGGTCAGCATATTAAGGCGATTATCACTGCTGATGAGGTAATGTTTACATTTCGGTTCTTTTGTCATTGTTTACTATGCATAGCTAATGAATTGTATTGCGGAAAATTTTCTATCGGTTGCACTTAGCTTCCGTGCAATTGATGTGCCAATTGGTTGTTTTGCTAGAATGAAGTCTATTGATTCTATGTGCACAATGTAGTATCTTTATGCTGTATGTTTGATGGTCTTTGTTTCTGTTACTCGCTTCTCTGCAATTGTTCTGTGCTATCTGCTTTTACATATTCATCTGGAGGAGAGGTTCATGACCAGAAAGTTGGACTGAAACTTTTGGACAATTGGTGTGTTAGTTAGAGGATGTACATGACAAACTGTACTGAACCAGGAAGCACCTGTAGTAGAACTAGAACCTCACACAAAATTTTGGTCTGTGCTTTTCCGCCAAGAGAGAACATGTTTGGTCCTTATTTCGTTCTCATCAGGAGAACATAATAGTAAGATTATGATATAATCTCCCTTAAGTTGCCCTCTTAACTTTATTGTTTCCTTAAGGTATGGTCTGGAGTGTTGGGAGGTAAGGATATTGGGTTAAAGATCAATAATTTTATTAATACTGCCCTAACAACGTAGGAAATGTCCTTGTAGAAGGTCATGTTCCATCTGATTTGGGAAATTTCTCTGGCTAACTACATAATTGCTAAGGTGTAGTCCCTTCTCTTTGTTGCTAGACTGTTCATTTATCATGTTTGATTTCCTAATTCTTGTTGTATTAATCTGTTTTTGTGAGAGATTTGGGTCCAATGTTTTCAAGCATGTGGCTGTCTCATTTTTAATAGGTGTTACTTCGCGATCCATTGGAAGAAAATGTAATTCCTGTGGTTGAAGAACTTCAGAGACGGCTATGTCCTGAACATGCTGTACATAAAGCTCAAGGAGATGGAAAGGAATTGGGTGGACATGATGTTGAAGCTACTGAAGAAGATGGTAAGCCTTTTTTTATGAAGGCTAAACTTATTGATGCCTGAAATTCTGTCTCAATTACTTCTCTCTTTGATTTCAGTATTTCTGCTTTTAGTCACCCTTTTTCCAATTAACTCTCGTTGTTCTACCCTTACATGTTTTTACTCTTTCACTTTATCATCTCAAACAACTATGCAGAATCTCCCTTCGAATTTCGAGCTCTTGAGGTTGCTTTGGAGGCAATCTGTAGCTTTCTTGCTGCTCGAACGACTGAACTTGAAACTGCTGCTTATCCAGCATTAGATGAGCTGACCTCGAAGGTGAGTGTGCTTGCCGGATTTTCCCTATGATGAACTTTTTGGTTCATGTGTTTTAGCTTTGGCATGCCCCATATTTATGCCAGCTCCTTAAGTTAGAATCCGCTTTCTGATGCTTGATAAAGTGGTGTTTTTTCTATAAAACTCTTTATTGAAGCTCATACAAACAGATAAATATCAAAACTATTCAGACAAGAAGAAAGAGATAATAGGACAGAAGTCTTCTCTCTGTTTCCCCCCCCACCCCCTTTTCCCTGCCAATCCAATTCGGGAAATGCTAAACTGATACTCTTTCAACCTTACTAAACTGCATGCCTCCTGCAGAGGTTTAGGCTGAAACATTCTGACAACATGGAAATTTCCTCATCCAACCCTGCTAAAAAACAACTGATAGCATAAGCCTCAGGCAAATGTAATTTACTCAACAACAAATTAAAATTATCATGGTAAAGTTGCAAAGATCCATCATTCTGCTTTCAATGCCTTTAGGTTTGACATATGGTCGTCATATGTGTGACCAAATCTGGCCTTGATGGTAGTTTTAAACTCCAGCCAACCTAAAGGATCTGTAGCCTTCCTATTTTCAAGAAACTTTTATGCCAGGCTAAAGCCTTGGATTCTCAATGAAAAGCAGCTTTTGTTTACTTTCCACTCATCACTGAAATTGTCGAATATTGGTCGCTTTTAAACAACCAGTTTTCAAGCTCAAACTCAATTCTAGGTAAAAGAACTGGGAAATGTGGAAAATTTGAAGATGACGATCCTTTACCAGATGCCCTTCCTAGACTACCAGTTTGAGATAGTTGGTAGTCAACATACGTATGCCCTCTGTGACTTGAGCAATCTGATTCTGCAGTTGAATGAAACGATCATCCATCCTCCTTTCAGCGGACTTAACATTGTTGGAAATCGGAACTTCATGGAGTACGGCTGAAGATCTTGTATCATTCACCACTTTTTTGGAGCTGAATTTATGAACAAGATCTGTTTTTTTTCCCTCACAGGTACTGTGATATAAGCCCTGTACCAAATGATGCTAACAAAGAAAGTGCACAATAGAAAGGGAAACTTGCAGAGAGAATGCAAAGAAGGAACCTCACCAAGAAAATTAACTCATAAAGTTAAGGAACATCAGACTTTGGGGGAGACAGAGAGATAAGTTGGTGGAAATCAGATTTATGCTCATAAAATGGATGATCCTCTGAATTGGAGTTACAGGGTATTGAAAGGTAAAATGAAAAAGCAAACTGACATGTGCAGTAAGCTAAGTGAAGATATAACAAACTGGATGAGAAATGAAACAAGTGAAGATTCAATATAACAACTCCTTTTTCCAAAAGCATAACATGGAGAAGTGCTGACCTGGTAGTAAATTCTGTTGCATCTAAATCATCCCGGTCCTTGTCATGAGTTGGATTTGGGCCCAAGTTGGCTATGAATGTATTAAAAAAACAGCCACAAAATCCTACATTGTGACAAATTATTTGGCTCTCTGTTAGTTTTGATGACCTCATTGTCGGCTTTTTCCCATTCAAGAAAATTTTGCAGGTGGCAATTGGTGGGTAAATATGTGAAGAATTATCTTTCCAGTGTTATTGTTGTATGATTCTTCGGTTTGCCTTTCATGCATAGTGCCACACTAAATTTCCGGATTAATCTAGTGCAGTTTATTGTTCAGAATTCAACACTTCAAATCTGGACCTGTTATTCTCCATTCTAGTAATTCACATGCTTTAATCTGCAGATTAGCAGCCGAAATTTGGACAGAGTAAGAAAACTGAAGAGTGCAATGACAAGGTTGACTGCCCGTGTTCAGAAGGTATTGCTATTGTTGCTCTGGTGTTATAGCTTTGTCCGATCGCTTAGTCAACATGTTACATGCAGTGATTTGTACCTCTTTGCTTCTCATTTCTCATTTATATCTTGGGCTTTGTGTTGGGATTAACTGCTTTTTATAGCTAGCATTGTGCTGTCATTTAAATATGTACTTGATTTATAGGCTTATTTGTTTTATAAGTTTCCTGGTCTTTTTACGGGCGAGTTGAGGATAAAGATATGTTTGATACAACTAATGAAAGTCTTAGGAATTATCGTCATGCTTTGGAAAGGTGATTTGCTTTGATATCGTTTGTCTTTACCTTAGACTAGCATCATGTGTGCACAGTTTTCCCATAGTTACTAATATGAAAAGTAAATATGCTTTAATAAACTGCTTGTACATAAGGATGTAACAGTCAGATACTGCATTTTCTACTGGTTTGGTGATGAACCAATCCTTCAACCTTGGAAACAATTGTCACGACCCCCAGTCCTCCAACCCCCAAAAATACAAACACATATCAATATTTTGCATGTTCTTGCATTATTCTATTGTACGAAATATATTCTGAGTTTCTGTAAGCATCCTTGAATTATCATGGCTTGCTGAATGTGTACCGTATTGTTCTAGGGACCAATTTCAGGAAAAACAGAGGCCTATATATTTGAACTTCTTTGTTTTCTTTAGAAGAGCTTAGGAGCAACTCTTTATGCACACGTTTGTTTACACGTAAAACTTAACTTGTTGTAGGTCAGGGATGAGCTTGAACAACTTCTGGACGATGATGATGATATGGCCGACCTCTACTTGTCTAGAAAGTTGGCTGCTCCTGCTTCTCCTGTTAGTGGGTCAGGAGCCGCCTGGTTCCCTACTTCGCCTACTATAGGATCTAAAATATCGAGAGCAAGTAGAGCAAGTGTAATCACAGTTCGTGGTGATGAGGATGATGTTGAGGAACTTGAGATGTTGCTTGAGGTTATGACCATTTTCTTATTTTGCCATTTTGCCTACTTTCAACTGCTATCTCCTTGATTTACCTATTTTTCAAACTTTGTGGGGTATTGATTTACGAATTCCTCCTCACAAAGCATAGAGGAATGCCTAGGTGTGGGTGCAGTATGTAGGACTACAATTTTAATATGTTTTGGGTGTACATTGCAGGCCTATTTCATGCAAATTGATGGGACACTAAACAAATTAACAACGGTATGTGGATGTTGTAGTGTTTTTTCCTGTTAGTTTGATCTTGTAACATAATTCTAGCGAGGCAACCCCTGATTTTTGGGTTCTTATGAGTTTACTACGAGGTATCGTCGAAGTTTCAATAATGTCTCAGCGGTACCTTCAATTCTGAATGTTAATAGATCTGGCTTTTCTTAAGGGAAAACAAAAGATTTAGGGCCATTCGTAGCAATTCACCTCGTCATTTGTCGTAAATATTCATACTCATCTAACTAGCCACTTTCCTCCCATTTAATTTTACAGAATAGGAGAGGTGGGGTACTTGTGCGATGGGTTGGCCTCATTTTACAGACCAACAAAAAGTTCACTATTGTTAAGAAATACCTTGGGACTCACAAGCTATTATAGAGACATCGGGAATACCTCGTAGTAACTTGGCTAAATCTGATTGCACCTCACTGATTTTTTTTTTTTTTTAAGTAACTCTACATGTTAACAAAGCTGTTTTCCTGACTAAAATTACCAACTCAAATTTCCGACTGAGAAGTTAAGAATAAGAAGAAAGACTTAAAAGTGGTAATCTCCCAGTTTTATATGCTTGGAAGTTATTGGTATGCTATCAGGGTAGGTTTGTTGTTTTAAATAAGATCTTTGGCAAGTTTTCTCCAAATTTCTAAATATGTCCCTTCCCCACCACCTTCCTAATCGACCTTGGTCCTTATTTTCTAGGTCTGGAGTGGGTGGGTTACAACTTAGTTGAAGCAAAGTAATATACGCACCTTGGTAGCAAGTCCATACATTTATATTGGTTAAGATGTGGATGAGGATCTTTTGCTTGAGGACCATAGTAGGAAAGAATATATATATGGATGTGACTAAAAGTAATAAGGGAGTTAGCTAAGTCGAAGGTAAGATGCAAAATGCAAAGTTTAGATGGTTTGATCTCGTTGAGAAGCTCTTGAGAAGATGTGAAAAGATTACACTGAGGTTTGCGTTGAGCAATTGACAGACTTAGAAGAACTCGGAAATCATTTCAAGTTTCCATAGGTTTTTGTGTGTAGATCTGACAGGAAGCTTGAACTGCAGCCTGTCTTGCAGCTAGCTGTCAGCTGGTATGGATTGGCATGATCTGTTATTTTGTAAGCTTCTAGTTCGAAGACTCCCATCTTCTTCTGCTCACAGTACTTATCTCTTGTGGTCCTGACTGGTGTGGTTAATGGTAATACTGTATGGTTGTCCATATGTTGACCTCCTCACGCAATGGGAGGCTTAGTACCCAACTGAGGGCGATGGTGATATGGTGGAATGCTGGTCTGCTGGGTATACTTTATGATTACATCTCTTCTGAGCTTCCGTGTCCTAGATTTGTCTCCTGACTCTTGTTAGTGTATGTTTTCCTGGTTTTTTCTCTTTCAGATCGCCTGATTTTTTGTTCAGTCCTTTCCTGCCTCTTCTTCTGTATGCCCATTTTTCTGCCAAATCGTCATCACACTAATTCTTCACTCCGCATTGTTGTGTTTCTGTACTTCCCTCATCAATGACTGTGTCCGTACTAAATTGATGTGTTCGTTGCCATGGAGTGCGGAGTTTGGTTTTAACATTCTTTGGAGTTTTTCTTTACTCACAGAATTAGTAGCATAGCATGTTCAATCAACCGGGTTAGCTTATTCAACAACTGGCTTTATGACTCAAATCTTAGAGCCATTCTAGTGAACTCCTTTGGTTTAGCTTCAGTCGCTTTTGCAAAATGCTTCTGCTTCTGGAAATCCTTGCCTTCAATGTCAGTTTAGCAGTTTAGCTTACGTAGTTTTTGTAGTCTTTAGTAGCCGTTATTCAGATTACTTTCTTGAAGTGGTGGTCTAGACTCTAGTGCCATCCACTTGACTTGCTCATCTAACTAATAGTGCCACCCTTTTAAAAGTACCAAATTGAAATGCAAGAGTTATTTAGTGTGTTAGTTAACCTCCATCTGGTTGTAAATTTGTGGTGGGAATAAGGAACTTGGAATAGTATTGCCATAGAGAGATTGGCATCAGCTGATATAAGTCAAAAGGTTTGATTATAACTGTTTGTTTCTTTTGTGCCTACCCATGTACATTGACCAGTAGGAGGCTAACCCCATCTGTATTTCCTTCCATCTAGATCAACAAAGAGGTGTTTCTGAAGCAATTGTCAGTTGTTTGTATTGTAGTCTTGTTAGTTGCTGACGGTTCTTGATTATGGTAATAGAATAATAAGGACCTTATTGGGTCATGGTATTTGCATCAAATGCCTTCTGTGCTATTATTTGTTCGCCATTAGATTGATGGTATTGAATTGGAACTTGCAGCTTCGAGAATACATAGATGATACTGAGGATTATATCAATATTCAGGTGAATTAATCTCAACAATTTCTTTTATTGAGGCATTTTCTTATAAAAATTGATGTTTTCTCTGGTTGTGTTAACGATTGATGTCTCCTTGCAGCTTGACAATCACCGAAACCAGTTGATTCAGGTACTGCTTTGTTCATCTACACAGTTTTACTGTTATTGAAAGAAATTTTATGAGAAAATAAAGCATCGGAGGTTTTGGAGAAATTTTATTTTTGTTATAGTTGACAGGGAGAAACAAATGTTCTTAAGGTAATAGCTAGTTAGCAGCTCTCATGTTAATTACTCCAAGAGTTTGCTAGGATTGACAGCTTGGTTTATTTACTAGATTTTGCTACATGTATGAGTGCTCCTTGTTCCTCAATACCGTACTTTTATTGGTTTCTCTTCAAACACGTGTATTGGAAATCGTAAGCAATACATTAAATGACTTGGCCTGGTGATTGGAAAGGGTATAGGAACAAGGGCTTTCATTATGAGGACGAGAGGATAGGGTTAGGTGTTCGTGTTTAGTTCTTGGATAGATTACTAGATGACAGATTATAAATATGGAAGAGGTGAAGAAGAGCGTTAGAGGCTGAAGAACACAAAAAAGGAAAGAACTGATGTATTTTTCATTACGTATTTTAGGATGAGGAGGTTTGTTTGATTGTTGTGTTTCAGCTTGAGCTGGCTAATGCGATGTTTGAAGTGTTATGTCATTTTCTCCATTTTTGTTGAACTATCCCCCCAGCGGCCAATTACAATCAAGAGATGACTTTCCTTTTTTATTCAATAAAAACGATTATCTCTGAAATGCCCCGGAATATGCATTTGCTCTTTCCCTTTTTTCTATTTTCTTGCTAGGCATTCTTATCTTTGGTCGATTTTCTATATTTGTGTGAGTGCTTCTTTTTTTGAGGGAAGAGAGAGAGGGGGGGGGGGTTAAGGGGTTATGTTTTTTTGTATCTCATGGTTTAAATTCTTAGCTTAAACCTATTGGATTATTTTTATGACGTTTCTCTTATTGTTGGATCTTTTTGTTGTATATTTGTTTATCTTGATAAAATATCTCGCGCAAGCTCTGTCAAAAACAGTACGTAGTACTTCGTAATTTCGTATTCTTTTAGGTCTCTCTCTGGAAGCATGTGTTGCGGTCTTTTCAGTGGATAAAGAAATTTCTTTACTAATGTCTTGTGGAAAGTTTATGGTGGTTTCAGTATTTTGAAATAATGTCCTCTTCGCAAATTAAGAAAATGTACTTCTTGTAAAGTTTAAATATTACCTCCAGTGTATGAGGAATTGATAACCATATGTTGTCCCTGCTGAAGGTAAAATGAGAATAAGAAGACATTTCATGGATTTTCGTTTGTGATTGTTAAAATTATAACGTTACTAATAATAATATTGATGCCCCTCTGCCGCAGCCACCCTTCCTCCCCCCCCCCCCTTCCCCAAGAAAATGTGATACCGCGACTGGAAGTGGATCTAATATCAATTCAGTTGTGGTTCATCCTTTTTTTTTCCCCAAATCAACACTATTTATCTGTATGTTGTGACGTTTTTGTTTGGCTGTACTTGGTGCAGCTGGAGCTCTTCTTAAGTTCAGGAACTGTTTGCTTATCTGTCTACTCGTTGGTGGCTGGGATTTTTGGCATGAATATACCTTACACTTGGATGAGCGATCACAACTACGTGTTTAAATGGGTACATACCAGTAGTTTTGCATATATATTGACCTACTACCAGTTATGTTGATACAAAGTCTATACTTACTGGCGTTACTTTTCATGTTGCAAGGTGGTTATACTTACAGGATTAATTTGTGCTATGCTCTTTGTGATTATCATCACATATGCTCGTTATAAAGGTCTTGTGGGATCGTGAAATCCGTAGATCAGTCACCCACAAAGGAGATATGTGGCGATTCTTCTCCACTTGCATTAAGTTAAGTAGGCTGCGAAAGTGTTTTGGGTAAACCCTAAATACCATGAAGTGCCTCTGTCCCAAATTCTTCCTGATGCAGCTGTTGCTCAAACTGCTAGTAGCCTCTTGATGTTCTCAATTACTGACACACATTCAAATGTAATTAATACGACACACAAGTATTCTTCCATGTGGTCCATAGCTTTCCATGTACACTAACCACGACTTCTTATGGAACCACTCTTTTGTGATACTTGGAAACCTTGCCAATCAGGCTTATGAGTTACCAATTTATACAAATAGAAGTTATATCTTTGTGCCTGTTGCCTATTGCTTATTTCTGGAGTATGGCTTGACATCGCATACTGGTTACGTCTAGAGTTGGCAATCGTGCGGCTCGGGCCGGTCTCGGGTCAGGTCAGTCAGGTCATAATGGGTTTGTGCCAAATCGGGCTGTGGCAACCTTCGGGTTTGGTTCACATAATCAGATTCAGGTTACATTAGGTCGTTTAGTTGTTCTCGGTCGGGTTACAGTTGGTCCAGATCGGGTCATTTTAGTCAAATTAACTTTGGGTCAAGTTAATTTCTACTGTAATTTCAAATTAATAAAGTTTTATCCAAAATTATATATCAAATTTTAAGAAATAGAAAATTGATACTATATTGAACAAAGCTTACATGAACTTTGATGAGAATCAACTATGGTTTAATCAATTTTGTGCTTGATATCTGTATGGGTCGTGTTGGATCATCTCTCGGGTTGAATAGGTTTTGAGTCAACTCGGGTTGGTTTCGCTTTCCAACATTTTGGGTTTTATCGGATTCGGTTAAGTATCGGGTTTGGTCAATTTCGTGGGGAGATTTCCTTGGGTTGTATTGGATCGGTCGGGTTTGCCAACTTCTCTACTTGTTGATTAATATGCAAAGGTGCAAAGGTAAGACGTCGGAAAGGCTACGTTTACACAGCATGTAAACAAGCTTCGTTTACACGGCCAATCACAACGCGACACATCAGCAGGGTAAGCGGATCCTAGTCAGAATGTGTGTTGACTACATGGTTTTAAATAAGGCTAGCCCAAAGGATGATTATTTATTACCGAACATCGATGTACTTGTTGATAACACTGCTGGGTATGCGCTGTTCTCCTATGTAGGGTATAGTCACTTGTTTGTGGCAAATAAAGATAGGGCCAAGACTACTTTCATCACACCGTGGGGGAACCTACTATTGTAGGGTAATGCCATTCGGATTGAAGAATGCAGGAGCTACTTACCAAAGGACCGCGACAACGCTCCTTCATGATATGAAATACAAGGAAGTAGAGATGTATGTGGATAATATGATTATGAAATCCAGGACAAAAGAGGGTCAATTAGAGAATACGAAGACGTTTTTCGAAAGATTGAGGAAGTACAATATGAGGTTTAATCCTCAAAAGTGTGCCTTTGGGGTGACCTATGGGAAACTCTTAGGTCACATTGTGACACAGAAGGGAGTTGAAGCAGATCCAGTAAAGATCAACGCCGTAACCAAATGCCATCTTCAAAGACAGAAAAAGAAACCCGTGGATATCTAGGGAAATTGCAATATATAAGTCGGTTATCCCCAAATTGACTATAGTATTTGAACCTATATTCAAGAAGTTAAGAAAGGGAGTCAAGACCACTTGGGATGAAGAGTGTCATGTAGCATTTGAGAAAGTCAAGGAGTATTTGTCTAACCACCTGTGTTAGTTCCACCAGAAGCTGAAAAACCATTGTTGTTATACGTGACAGTTACTGACACAGCCATGGGGCCATGATGGCACAAGAAAATGAAAAAGGGCAAGAGAATGCCATTTATTACTTGAGTAAGAAGTTCTTGGACTATGAGACGAGATATACACAGTTAGAGAAAACATGTTTGACACTAGTGTTGGCCACAAAGAAGTTACAACATTACATGTTATCTCACTCAGTTTTGATTATCTCGGCCATGGATCCATTGAAATACTTTCTTGAGAAGCCTGCTCTAAATGGGAAGATGACACGTTGGACTGTAACGTTATCTGAGTTTGATATGCGGTTCATGAATCAGAATTCTATTAAAGGAAGGGTAGTAGCTGGCTGGTCAACCTGTTGATGTTGAGGAGGAGAATTGTGACCTCCCAGATGAAGCTCTGATAATGATTGATAGGGAGATGTGGTATATGCACTTTGATGGACTTCTAACTCCAAAGGGAACGGAGTTGGAATTTTGCTAATGTCACCCGATGGGGTTCGAATTCCAATAGATATGAAGCTAGACTTTGAAGCAACAAACAATGCCGCAAAGTATGAAGCATGCATTATGTGTTTGAGAGCAGCTCTAGACATAGGCGTTAAGTATCTAAGAGTATATGGGGATTCGACCCTTATCATTAACCTGATATCCAGGCGATGGAAAGTGAAACATAAGAATATGGCTCGGTATCACGCATATCTAAAAGAGATTACTGCTGAATTTGAAGAGGTCGACTTCAGATTCTTGAGAAGGAATGAGAATCAGTTTGCAGATTCCTTAGCCAAACTAGCCTCGATGGTTGAAATACCAACTGAATTCCCACAATGCCTCTGGTAGTAGAACGGTAATCTCAATTGGCGTACTGTTTTGCTTTGGATAATGAAGAGGAAGAATCATGGTTTGTAGACATTTTGAGTTACAACCTTACGAACACATATCCAGAAGGTCTGGATGAACGAAGACAACGGGCATTAAGATTGATGGTCAATCAATATGTAGTGTGTGGTGGGATACTCTAGAAAAGGGTCGTAGATGGAATCCTTTTACATTGTCTAGGAGAAAGAGAAGCGGCAAAGATGGTTGAACATGTGCAATTTGGGGTTTGTGGAACACATATGAATGCAAGGATGTTGTGAAGAAGCTTCCCAGACAAGGGTATTATTGGACGACTATGGCTCGAGATTCTGAGGTATTCGTCAGAAAGTGTCATAAATGCCAGATATATGCTAACCAGCAGCATGTTTCACCGGAGAAGCTATACTCTATGGTATCACCCTGGCCGTATTCAACATGGGGCATAGATATCGTTGTGAAGGTTACTCCCAAGGGCACGTGTGGACATGAATTCATATTGGTGGCCATTGATTATTTCACCAATGGGTTGAAGCTCAGTCATATGCGAAGTTGGGAATGAAGCAAGTAGCACAGTTCATTGAGAGTAACATCTTCTGCAGGTACGAGGTACCCCATGAATTTGTAAGTGACCATGGATCGCACTTTTAGGGAGAGACCATAGAACTTTTGAACAGGTATAGGGTTAAGTTTCATCATTGTTCACCTTATCGCCCATAGACGAATAGGGCAGTTGAAGCTGCAAACAAGAATGTAATCACTATAATTGAGAAGATGTGTTTAACTTATGCTGATTGGCCTAACAAGCTGCCGTTTGCATTGTGGGGCTACATAACGTCAGTAAGGACATCTACTAGGGCTACATCTTATGTATTTGTGTATAACATGGAGGCAGTGTGAATCTGAGGCCGAGTGGATACAAGGTCGACTCGAAGAGTGGATCATAATGGATGAGAAGAGGTTAAAAGCACACAATGACATGAAATCGTACCAGGCAAGAGTACGATGTGCTTTCAACAAGAATGTAAGACCTCGAAATATCCAAGTGGGGGATAAGGTCTTGAAAGTAGTTCGAGCTCCTATGTTTGACTCTAGGGGGAAAGTTCAAGCCCAATTGGTTCGGCCCATACTTGGTCAAGGAGATATATTCACGAGGTGCGGTGTTGCTTGAAGATTTGGATGGAAACATGCTTTCCAGTCAGACCAACTTAGATCAGTTGAAGTACTACAACTATTTCATGTCAACCTTGAATGGGGTGAATACCCGGAAAGGGCCCTCACTCATTAAAAGGTTCTCGCCAGGGTGAAAACCCTCTAAGGGCAGTCTGGGCAACGAGAGATGAGTTAAAAGAAACGAAAAGAAAAGAAAAAGAAAAAAAAAAAAAGAAAAATGACTCATTTTGATTAAGGCTAATGAACTACGGGTGGTTTGATTCCAGAAATG
>CAAKMY010016132.1:0-11078 GCA_901111285.1 Corrigiola litoralis
GGTGGGTGGGTGTGGGTGTGTGTGTGTGTGGGGGGGGGGGGGTTAGTAACCGAATGGGCGGCAAGGTGGAGGCGTGATAGGGGAGGCAGGGGCGGGAAAGGGGTGGAGGTGAGGGCTGTTAGGGACAGGGTGATTAGTGTAGAGAAAGGTGTGTGTGTGGGGGGGGTGTCTATGAGGCTGTGAGGAAGGAGGTGGGAACCTGAAAAGTTTCTTTTTTTTTTTTTGAGAAACAATTACTACGTATATAAATATATCTAGCTTGAGGTGAAATTACGGTTGGGGTTGGGTTGCAAAAGGCTGTCTTTCAGGTTTTTGTTTTCAACTATCACTGACGGAAGGAAGCACAATCAGTTTCATGAGCCTGATTTATGCTAAATTGTGTCTGTGCTGTCTTTTGTACATATGCATCCTGTGGTAACTTCATTTTAATAACTGCTTGTGCTGTTGCAATAGGCTGAGAAACAAGTTAAAGCAGCTTGCCGAACAGTACACTCTCACTCAACAGCAATATGCTCAGGAGGTATGCATAACACTTTGTAATGGCTGATGGTCTAGGACTCTAGGTGCAACTACGTGGATGCCTGAATTACTAGAACTTGCCTTAATATTGTTCTTTTTTTGTGATATTACTGTGCAGCTTAAGCAGAAGAGTTTGGAGCTTAAGATTGCTGAACTGAAAGTTCAGCAGAATGAGGAAAAGTTAGCACATGAACAAGCGCAAATGAAGGTATATGCAGAAAAAATATCACAGCTAATGGAGACTGAAAAAAGCCTACGTGTACAGTTAAGTGCTGATGGAGAAAAATTTCAACAGTTTCAAGTGAGTATTGCCCTCTTTCTGTATGTTGATTTATGTTGTAGAAAAGCGCTTTTTGTAATATTTCAAACGAGATGTGTTCTATACTTCTAGTACTTGCAGTCCTTGTCTGGTGATCTGGTCGCATTTGCAATAAACACCATTTGATGCCAAGTCATGAAAATTCTTTTCAGGAAGCGCTACTGAAGAGCAATGAGGTTTTCGAAACATTCAAGCAAGAGATAGAAAAGGTATGCTTAATTACTTGGTATTGCCCATCTTTTTGAAATTATGGTATGTGGCATTTCTTTATTATTATTATTTTTTTGTTTTTCTTGCTGACTGTATGAGGCTTCCTTTTGTGTTCTCAAATCAGATGGCGAAATTGTCAAAGGAACTGAAAAAGGAAAATACTTTCTTAAAGAGCAAATGTGAGAGAACAGATTTTACTCTCATAGAGCTCGTTGAAGAGGTGAGGTTTCTTGTTGATCTGTCCTCTCCAAAAAACATCATGTTCATCTGTATTGATTTTCTTCTTTGTCTTTGCTTTTTATTGGGATGCCATAGTAAATTAACGACCTATTGTTTTCACTTTCTTCTGATAATGCGCTAAAGACTTGCTCTTTTCAAAGCATCAATGACATTCCTCATCATAGTAGTTTTTGTAACCTTTCATTCACCACAATTCAGCCTCTTTTGTGGGCGTACTGTCAAGTGTTAATGTCTATATAGTCTTTCAATTTCTATGATTAGTTTCATTCTCTTTAGGGTTTATATTATTAACTCAGACGGCGTCTCTGTTGACTGTAGTAGTCGTTGTCTAGTAATTTAACGATGAATTTGCATCTTTTGTCATAGCTTATGTTGAACCATTTTTTCTCTGCAGCGTGAACGTATGAAAAAACAATTGGAGAAGACAAAGAACCAGAAGGAGAAGCTTGAATCTCTGTGCCGTTCACTACAAGCAGAAAGAAAACGGAGTTCTGATAGTTCAGTACAAACACAAGGAAACCAGAGTTCTGATGGCTCCAGTCAGGCTGAACCTGTTCAACCGCAGGATTGAACTCGCTTTTTCCAGTAGCAAATATTGCCCTCGTCATACACACAATTGCACATCAGGGCTAAAGAGTTTCCAGTGTCCCATGAGATCTGTGTTTTTGCGCGCTAAACCTGGTTTTTTAATGTATGCTGTAAATTTTTGCGATCTAATTCTACTTGAATCAAAGCATATCATGGGTCTTTTTGAAGGGGGGAAACAGAATACAGATTACCCTATTATAGTCTTATCCGTTCAATTGATGGTTGCTGAACTGCTGAAGGTTCAATATTTTTCCCATCATCTGTGGAGGCTGGGTTGTATGATTATATTTCCATCTTTGTTTGTCTGAATTCTGAGATAAGCTCTGGCTCGTCTTCAGGTTCGTAGGGTATGCGCATATCTCAGGATGAGTGCGCATTTGTTGAAGTTATAATGAAAACGAGCATTGGTTTTATATGCATGTCTAAACAGTCATGTAAACATTCATCAAGTCAAAAGCAAAAGAATAAATGAGGTTATGTACAAGTCATTATGGTGTGTGCGTATCCTAGATAAGTTATGTACACATCTAATATGCTATGCGCACAAGGTCATCAGCTTTGCAAGAGTTTTGCATGTCTTGACGATGTAGACTACAAACTAAGGTTGTTTTGCCTCGATAGTTCATTATCCTAAACTATACAAGTGCTAATTAGCACCTACATGCTTCAAGGAGGAAGCGTAGGATTAAAACAAATATATATTTCATTATGTGGACACAACCATGGCAGAGAAACCATAATGTATCAAAACAAGTATATATTTCATTATCAATATTACTAAAAAACGCTATAATAACATTTACTCATTTAATTTGAACCTTAGGATTGTCCATTGCATATACACAATGATCAAAGCGTATACCAGTAAAGCAAAACAATATGATAAGGCACAATTTTTATGTGTTTCCGACACGTATTTTCCAGTATATACGTATTCAACACCGTGTCCGACATGAGTACAAAGTATCCGTCCTAGAAGGCAGTGCAATTTACCTTTTCCCCTCTGCTCATTCATCAGTCATTCTCTAAGTGTGGGCCCATGCACTAAAGATCTAGCAGGATGGACCCACAAATGTCAGAAGATAGCTGACAGTCAGACCACAATACATCAGTCACAAGTACACACATCGAAAAAGAAAAAGGCTGAAAGCCCCTCAAAATCTAATGCCCTTCTGTTCCTCTATATATACACCCACCCTCCTTATTTATACGTACATAGCATATTATCCACATATACACAGTTACACACAACACAAACAGTCAAACACCAATAAACATAACTGAACTCTCTATATGTTCTCAGTTGTTTACATCTGACACAAACCCAATCATTAGACATAAGACATTAACAATGGAAGGGTCTGTCAACAACAACAACAACAATGACGACAACAACAACACCAATTATGTGGACACAACCATGGCAGAGAAACCAGTGTGGCTCATGAAATGCCCTACTGTTGTTGCTCGTTCTTTTCAACAATCTTCTTCTAACACCAACACCAACAACATTATCAACACCAACAACAACATTATCAACAATGCCAACAACATTGCCAACAACATTATCAACAACAACAACATTGCCAATGCCAACAACAACAACAGCAACATTGAGAGCAACAATCTAAATCCTGTTCCTGTGGCTAAAGTGGTTTATTCCATTGACCCACTTCGCCCTAATGATTCAGACTCTTCTCAGGTTGTCACCTTTTGTTTATTTCTTGCATTGTTAGGTTTCTTGTTTTTTTTTTGTGAATTTTTATGTTTTTGTTTATGTGGTTGTTTTAGAATCATGGGTTGGGTTTTTTATATGGGTAAATAGTAGTAAGGACAAATCTTGATGATTAATGACATTGGTTTGGGTTTTTTTTTTGTGTGTGTGATTGTTATTTGTTAAGTCCACAAGATTTATAAGGCTGTGATTATCGGCACTCCAAAACTATACTCTAGCGCTTGTAGTATCGTTTATTTGTGTAGTATTTAATAGCGACAAAAGTTGTATGCCAGATGAATTTTGGAGTGCCAATAGTTTACTTCTTTTTTTGGACAGACAATGCATTGGAATTGTTTTTATGGTATCTTTCTGAATTAGTGCTAAATGTAATTAGTTAGTGGTAATGTTGCGTATATTTGGATTTCAAAGGGCTGGGTTTATATTGGGTTGTTGTTGTCACTATTGTTACACAAAATAATTGGCTAAATTTACTCAAGCTCCCTAGGGGCCCAAGTCAAGTCATGGATTTATATGCCTTAAATGCGCCGGCATGGCACCGTTATCTCCCAAGACTTTTTGCTATTGTTAATGATTATGAGTTTTGTGGATTCGGATGTGAAGGTATTTGTTGTGGGTTAGTGTTAAGGTTTACAGTGTACCTAAGATGGGGTACATTTGTTATCACTTTTTTAATGAGTTTTTTTTTTATTGGGTCCATGCTGTTTGAACTTAGAATAAAGAATTGCTTCAGTCAGAGGAGAATCTATTATCTTTGTAATGGGGTCAATAAACTGGTTTCAAATATAAGTCACATGATGCTCTATGAATTGATTGGAAAAGGCACTACTATGTTTGTTATTTAATAGACAACACCTTTTCTCTTAAAAAAAAAAAACAGAAAACTTGAAAAGCAATGGAATGAGTGAAAAAGCGTGGGTTTTATAGTTACTGTACCAGTTTCTGCTTTGAGATTGAGTGTTAAATGTGTCAGATACTTCTGATGCTTTGCTTGGCCATATTGGAACTTTAGGAAAAGTTCAATCCATGAAAGTTGACCCTAGGCCCGGATTATGGTTGTTGTTCTTTAATAAATAAAGGCACAGGATGACAGGAGTAACCTTTGCCTACTTTAGAATCAAAATGCTGTCTTTAGGCCATGTTTCTAACTCCAAATTTGCTACCTTTTGAGATTTGTTTACTAAGGTCTCTGTTATACAGTTAAAGTTTATCTACAATCTTTCACACTTTGAGCTTTTGTTTTAGATATCATGAGACCTGTTGTATTGAGTAGCCATTTACGGAGTATCTTTTAATTCATTTTTGGCAAGTAAGTTGTTTTGTCAGTAATTGACTGTACTGTAAACTTTTACTATGTATCATAAATAGTATTTTCCTTTTCCATAATCACTGTGAATACTGCAAATAATCTGGTTTTGTTAAATAAGTAGTTTGTGACTCAAAGTTGCCCGTTATCTTGCGCCTTTGCGAAACATGAAGTAGAAAAGTTTTTAAGTTCCAAACCATATTGCGCCTTTTTTGTCTAAACCAATGACAACACTATTGTTTATTGTAAGTCATTGTAGATTAATTACTTCAAATTCTTACATTTCCTGCGACTACTTTCTTATATTGTTGTACTATATTTACCTCCTCCATCTCAGTTGACTATTTGACTGTCTGAGCTCTTATAAGTGGTTACATTTCTATGTAAATTTTACATTCAGCAGGTCAAGCATAGTCTTTGGAGTTTTCTTTTTCTCCGTCCCTTCATGCCGTCATCTTTCTAAATTTTGATACATTTTTGAAATGATCATCAGTTCACCATGGAATTGACTGGCACTGATATCGGAAATGCTCCCAAGTTTTTCTCAATGGATATGTCTGAAGATTTTGCTCCAATGTCGGTCTTTTCTGAGTTTCAAGGTGAGCATGCTATGATTTCATCATTTTTTGTGTTTGCTAAAATACTACAGGTTTTCGGTTTATCAACTCCTTGAAACTACTCTTTATTCCACATGCCAATATAAGTAGTTAGATCATAGATGTAAATGCTACTTGTAAGCTAGTTTCCTCTTTCCTTTGTTACTTCTTCTATTTGATTTTGTACTGAGATGTGTGGATCGTTTGTTTTGTTTTTTGTCTGCATAACTGCCTTGTTATGGCATTAGACCACAGTCCACAGGTGCCATTGGTAAACAATCACAGGAATGCCCGTGGATAATGTCGAATTTGAATGTCAAGCCATGAAGCAATCGATTATATTAAGTGAACTTACAAACTTTTTGGTCTGTTTTTTTTGTCATGCATACAACATTGAGGTGACCTTTTTAGTGATAAAAGTTGAAATATCGGAATGGCAAGTGTCTGTTGAAGAAAACATATCAAGACCATATTCCAAGATGCCACCATTTTGCACTACCATGCTCCATACCACACTCAGGACATGCTAAGGTCGCTAAACTTGAATTTTACACTACCATGCTCCATACCACATTCAGGTCATGGGGATAATCTCAGCTTGCATTACTTCAGAATGGACATTGAATTGATAGAATATTTTCCCTGCTTGCTTTATGGTGTACTTCCTCCCTATGATGCTCGGACTCTTCATTTTTCCTCAAGTACCCGTGTCGGGTACTTTCCACACGGATATGGGTGTAGACACTAGTACTCCATTTTTGGGTTAAAAACGTGCATTTTTTTGAAAAAATAGCCGAACCCGACACCAGGATATGCACCCGTGTCGGATATGGGATCACGAGTCCGAGCATCATAGCTTCCTCCGCCCCATTGATTTCACTACATTTGCTATTTCACACTTCTCGAGGTCCTAACTTGACCGTTAGTATCTCAAAATATAAATTTGGAAGTTACAAATTCATAATGGCTAGACTTGTATTTAAAATTACTTTTATATGGTTATAGTTTTAATTTTTTTATATATATTTTGAAAAATTGGTGGTCAAAATATGACCTCAAATAAGGTCAAAAAGAAAATGTAGTGAAGTCAATGGGACATAGGAAGTATAATGTGTATGTGGGACTGTTAGAATTGCTAGTACAGTTCTGATATGACCTTCCCTACCTCCTGCAGGGAAGATTTCTGTTGAGGGGAAAATAATTAACAAAATTGACATGAGGCCTCAATATGATGCAATTGATAGCTATGGGAAACTCTGTCGCGAGAGGACCAAAAAATCCAATGCAAAAACTAGACAGATTCAGGTCATTATAATTGAGTCTTGCTGATGGACCTGATAGTTCCTGACTCTTTTTGTTTCTTTTTTTTTTTTTTTTTGAAACAGGCTTTTCGTTTCTAATTGTTAACACTTATTCTGCTGTGAACCAGGTGATTGGCCATGAGAAGCCTATAATACCTATGCCTGGAATCTTTCATGTGCAGGTTGGACAAGTTCCTTCTTGAGCTTGTGGGTGCCGATATGTACACCCACACACAATTCGCACCCTTGATTTATACCTCAGGTAGTGCTTTCAGTTTAATGAGTCATTTCGATTACAGGAGAAGAAGAAAGTACTGGTTAAAGCATCAGAAACTAAAAGAACAAGGAGAGATCGTGGGGAGATGGAAGAGATTATGTTTAAACTTTTTGAGCAGCAGCCCAACTGGACTCTCAAAGAGCTGATTAACAAGACTGATCAACCTGAGGTCTGCCTCTTGCTTAAGCTTTCCTGAATAAGTCCTTGGCCTTTCTTTAGGTGGCCTATAATAAAACTACAGTTGGTCTTTGTAGATTTAGGTGCATTGAGCTAATAGCATTTCAGTTTATTCATTTTATAATAACTCGTGTTTGATTGCAGTTACTTGTTTATTAAATTTGGATTCATTGAGAGACTTCAATGCTGAATGTAACCATTGAGAAATGAACTTTGCATGGAACTGGGAGCTCATTAAGCATTTTACATTCATTACATATGACTCACGGAGTGCCTCTAGGTCCTGGTGTGATCATGTGGCTATTGAAATGGATTAGATAAAAGATACAGAGGTCTGGGTCTCTGGACCTCCAGAGGCTGTTGCACAGAGAAGAGAGTCAGACAGTGATTTGTCTCTGTCACTCAAAAGGATTTTTTTTTTTTCCATCCTTAGACAATACTAATCATATCTCTAGGTAGCACAAGTGAATCACTTAGCGGTTGCATGTTCAATTTGAACAAAGTTAAATCAATTAGATAGTTTGAGTATCTTGATTTGATAAAAGAAGGTTTCTGATCTGGATCAGGAAATGACCTTTGTGAATCAGAACTGGATGTGTATACTCAAACAGTCACACTAGTTTGGTTTTAACCACTTCCTCTATGTCCCTGTTATGTGCTTGAGTTTTACTGCCAACACCAAACTGAACTCATGGTACAACTCTTGTTTCTGTGCAGCAATTTATGAAAGATATACTAAAAGACCTTTGTGTATACAACAATAAAGGTGCCAACCAAGGGAGCTATCAGCTGAAGCCTGAATACAAGAGATCCGTTGAAGAACCACAACCATAACTGGTTTGTAAGATTCGTAGAGTTCGCACATAAACATTCCGAAGGGATGAGACTTGTTCCTGGAGCTGGCCTCTGCATAACTTTTTTTTTTTTTTTTTTTGCCTAAGCAAATTCCTTGCAAGTTTTGCACATAGACGACGTTATGCCACAGGGTATATAAGCCATATTGAGACATAACAAAATGATCTTTTGGAGAGTTTCTAGAATCATTAGCAGGTAGTGGTTTTGTATTTCTCGGTTGACCTGTAGTTAACAACAATCATAGTTTTTTTTGTTTTTTTTTATCCTATGCAATCGTAGTGTTGCTGCAGCTGGTTTCTGCTGTCCAGTTTATGTTTGGTATGTTGGGTATTCTTGATGCGCTTGTTGGGGTTTAGTCCTTCATTGGTCTATGATATTCTGGAGCTGCATGTTTTATCATCAGAATGGTGATTTTTCAAGTTACAACAATCAAAATCCGAATACTTCCAAACCACAGTTAAATGCAACAATTTGTATGGTACATTATGTTGGTTGGTCCGTTGTCTTCGGTTCGGCTATTATGGAGAAATATCTAACCTACTGTTGCTTCCAGAAACCAAATCACAGCTCATAATATGATTACTCTCACAGTGACCAAATTCTCTTGTCATCTACTCTATTCAGGGAAGCTGCCCTTAGATCGTATCTGATATCGGTTTCATTCTTAGACATTTTATCTCGACAAGTTTGGGCTCCATTAACATTCAATAAACCGTCCAAAAAATAGAAGAAAGAACCATTAACATGCAATAAGTCATTAACGATAGGAAGTATGCCAGCCCTAGTTTAAACACTGTTAACTAGAGCTTTAGGTTGAGCTTGATTGTTTTATCAGTGCATATATTAAGATTGTAATTAAACCAATTCGCTTCGTGGCACTTGATAATAGAAACTATTGTATGATTTGTTCTTTGTAATTACGGAAGTGACCAATGAGTATGAACGAAACATAGAATGAGAAAGTCTACAAGTATGACACTAAATTTGCTTAAAATCCACACTACATTTTATCTTGCCCTTAATCTCACTCAACAGTAGAATAGTAGATAAATTTCTTTGGTAAAAGCATTCTAGAGATGTTAGCTTTGAGGACTGGCAAAATTGCCATGTTTGTCAACTCTTGACTTGAATTTCCATTTGCACTTGCGACAACTTGAACTGTACTGGGAGTTGGCAAGTTGAGAAAGGCAAGAATGGTCGATGCATGTGAGTTGTGACAGGTGACACTGACGCCATCGCTCAAACCAAGCAATCATCAAGACCCGTTCATAATACTCCGTACGATATTTATCTGACTTTTTCTTGATCCATTCCATTTTTTATGGTTGACAGAAAGTAGTAACAATAGTCAATGCAAAAAATATTCATAAAGCTTCATCTTTTACTTATCTAGATTGCAGATCATATGGTTGGATACACTGCTCACAATGATCATTCCGAGCTTGAATTGACAAGAGCTAGTTTTTGCATTTGAGTTGAAGATTTTGCATCATTCTGAGCTCATTAGAGTGATTTTCCTATTTTGTAAAGTGGTGTGCAACATAATCATCATCTCTTTTTACATTAAACCATTCGTAATATAAAAAAAATAAGCAACTAAACAAGATTAGAAACTCATTACTAGTTGAAATAAAATAACATCAAATCACAAAGAGTAGAATTGGAACTACAAACACGAGTAATAAGCAACAAACAAAACTTTTTCTTTTTCTTTTTCTTTCTATATCTCTTATGAAATACTAGAATTTTGAATAGTGATCTAAAATTAACTCCATTAAACGTGAAAAATGAAAATTAGTAGTAAGTAGGAGGATAATCACTCTCCAACCTTGAGATTTAGGTAACTTAGATATAAAAACATACTTTTGTTAGTTAGAATAGCTAACTCCATATTCAAAACATACAACTGTAAGACAACTTTTTAATTGGTGACTTGTTTAGCACTTAAATAAAGACTTGGTTATAACTTATAACCTTAAATATTTGGTCAACATTAATTATCTTCTAAAAGGCCAACTCTTATAAGTTGACTTGCTACATCTAATAATTGCTAAGCATGAATAATGCAACTACAAGTTACATGCATGAATAATGCAATCACGCATCTAAGCCAAAAAAAAAAAGGAATTTCATACTTCAGATAAATTATATTTCTTTCACATTAAGTTTTTTTATTGTTTTTTTTTTTTTGATGACGTGGAACCCGCAGCCGCTACCTTTGGTGTGCACTAGGTAAACCCCTCGGTATGCGCAATAGCCTGCAAGGTTAACCATATTGTTGCCAATGTGACAGGCTCTGACTCAAGTGGCATAAGTCCCAAGCAAATATTCCTCCCACAGTTGCCACTAGAAGGGTTTGAACCTGAGACCAAGAGGTTATTCACCTCCCACCTTAACCAGTTGAGCCAACCCATGTGGGTCATTTCACATTAAGTTTAAGTTAAAATGAGCATTTGTTGACCTCGAGGTATCAAGTTTAATCTCTATTGGAAAAAATAGTTTCCCCGTATTCTTCTTTCCTTGGTATAATATGTAGATATTGAGTTGATTTAAATGGACCCGGCTTAATGAAAGTTTTTCCTACTCACCTATACAAAATTATAACAAGAAAATAAGGGTGAAATTATTGGTATACCTTCACAAACTTCTTTCACTCCCACCTACTCCAACTCATGACTCGCGAGAGTACTCCCATCCAAATACAATATGTGACATTGAGAATAGGAAAAATTACATTTTTGGTACCCGACATATAACATAATTACAGTTTGTATACCCGCCTTTTCACTAATACCATTTTGGGTGCCCGATATTAAAACTATTCACATTTAGAGTGCCTATTTTGTAACTCCGTCAGCTTTGTCCGTTAATTTGCTGATGTGGCAGTTAACTTTTGATAATATAATTAATTAATTTAGTACAATTATCCTTACCCATATAATAATCCTTCAAAAA
>CAAKMY010016165.1:0-18993 GCA_901111285.1 Corrigiola litoralis
CATCCCACATAAGTTTCAATAGGAGCTTTTTTTCCTAATTTATGACCCTATTGTATAGAGGCCACGTGTCCTTGCTATAGAGTTTCTTAGGTGTATAAGATAATAGTATAGATTAGAATCAATTTCTACTTATTATACAAAAGACAATTTAATTTGTTAATTTAATTAGTGAGATAATTTTTTTTTTTTTTACGATATGCCCATTTTGTGTGAGAATCCAAGTGACATGCAAGACACTTGGAAGCGTCAAGATTCCATCAAGAGCAAACTCATGAGATTAAATTTTACATGAAACTAAGCAATGTCTTATTGTTTTATTTCGTATTTACCATTATGTGTTTAAAATGCTACTAATATTTCTTTTTGCTCTTTATCTTTAATTTTTTTTGGCGAAAAAGAGGAGAAAACCCCAATTACACTACAGAAGAAGAAGGAACCAATCTAGGCCTAGCAACCCCACACAAGTCCTCAAACAACAATTGCTTGAGACAAGGGGGTGGGACACAACAAAACACCAAGTTCTCTCTTTGATCGACGCCCAAGTTCGCCATCCAATCCGCACAAGTGTTAGCCTCCCTGTAAACATGCTCGATGCTCACAGTCCAGCGGCTCTCCTTTAGTAATCGCTTAATAGTAGTCACCTCATGATGAAAAGCAAGACTTCCCTCCAACTCTTCATGAAAAAGCTTGGCTATAACCATCGAATCTGTGCACAATAAGCTTCCCAATCTTCAAATCCTTTGACATCTTGAGCCCCCTCTTGAAAGCCAAGAGCTCCGCCCTATTATTAGAACACACTCCATACTATTCAGAAAATCCTTTGATAAAGGTACCAGCCCCATCCCTTAAGACACCCCCTCCTCCCGCCTTACCGGGGTTTCCCCTTGAAGCTCCATCGACATTCAAGGTCAGCCAACCATTAGGCGGGGGCAGCCACCTCACGAAAATCTCCTGGAATGAATTATGCCATCCCCCGAATTTCGCTCTTTATCTTTATATGGAGATGCAAATATATATATGCTCTTATGTTGCATGCTTATCTTATTTGTTGAAACCGAAATTCATATGATATGATATTATTAAATAATTTTTAGGCGCGTACCATCCACTTCCTTAAATACTCAATCCACCTTCTTTGTAATCAAGCTATGTGGATTAGAATTTGGGATATGAAGAAGTCGTAACTATTAGTGTCTTGCATTAATGATGGTAGACTACTACTCATTGAAAGGTTTAGTGATGAGCAAGGTTGACCTAATGGTTAGGAGTTTAACATGCCCCATAATATTAGCTTCTTGAATGTAGCAAAAAAAAGTACTAGTGAGTAGTGACTTGCTCTTTATATCTCTATAGATTTGCACCATTTACTTTTTAATTTTAGTAAATATCATATTTTGACCATCAATAATTCGGAATATATAATTAAACAAAATTTAAAACTTTACTCATATAAAAGTATTTCAAAAAAAAAGTCTAATCTAGCAATTGGAATTTGGTATTTTTCTCAACATATATAAGTTAACAATAGGCAAACTATAACATCAATGTGCGTGGATAAACAAATATCTATTAGGACAAATGGAATATGTGTTTATTTCTTACCGAAGATAACTTTTTATTATTGAATCATGATCGTTGATGCAATCAATTTTTTATGATATTACCAAAAATTTACTATGTATTTGTTACTATCCATTAATTATCTTATTAATCAATCAATCAATCAATCAATCAATCAATCATCCCCAAATATTAACCTTTGTAAACAATTCTCCAACAACACTTCCAAATGAATCTTTTATCACTACAATAGAAAACATAGCTCCAAAAATTTATAATAATCAGCAAAACCTCTTGTGACCCAATAAAAATTAAACAGTCTCAAAATAGTCAATTTATTATTTAAAGTAGTCACGGAGTATGTCCTAAAAAATACGACTTTATTACCTCAATTTGTGACTAGATTTTAATTTTAATTTAAAATTAATCTGTCTTTTTTTTATAATACGAAGTATGTGCTTTTCAACCTTTTGTCATACGCTCCTTATATTTATCATGACTGCAACTGGGCAGGTGTTCGGTTCATTTATTTCTGTAGCATCAGATTTTGTTGCTTTTACCCGAAGCCGACTACCTACAAAGGATTCGGACAAATTTTGGGGAAGCATCCAACACACATATATGAACATGCACCAGACCAAATACTATAATTTGGTACCAAATGCACAATCTACTATCTCTGCAACTTACCAGTTCAAAGAATAATAGTACATCAAGTTGGGGCCTTTGGACTATGCTTCATCACAAAAATAGTTGGCATACAATTAGAAAAAGGAGAAGGTTTAATATAAAAATAGTTGTGATCAAGACGTTAGACAACGTATATGATCATTGTACTCTATTACTTTGGCAAACTATACTAGAGAACAACACAAATTTGCCAACATATCTTCTTCGAAGTGCCACAGGCCCACAATTATGGCTTCTAGTGGAGGTTGTATTATACAATTATGTACATACGGAGTACTTTGGTTTGCATGTTCAAAGATATGTAAGTTATCAACTACTCTGGCGTACTCTTTGAAGGGTTTGTTACCACGACTACCAAACACCTAATAAGATTATATATCGAGAAAACTGTTCCAGCTGGCTTGTGAGTTACTCCGTACCACTTACCAACAGAAGATAAGAGTTAAAAATAACTAATGCTGATTACAAACTTAAGCAACTATGATTACTGTAACAAGAACTGCTAACTTACTAAACGAACAACTAATTAGTAATTAATTAATAATGCTAAAGTCATAAGTAAAGGTATCTTATCTATTACGGCATAGACAATTCGGACACTGGAGCTACTGAACCAAAAATATTCAATCTGCACCGGATGAACCGATAAGATATCAGTCGACGAAACATGTTAAGCTAATTCCAGCAGCCATTTATATCAAATCCAAAGAATTGGTCGGCTAATTTAACATTTTCTAGAGTGGGTTGGCCGCTTCACATGTTCTGCATAATGCAAAGAGAAGACTATTTTTTTGGTACGAAGTTTCAGTTGTGATATCAACGTCATGTAGATGAGTGAAAAGAAACATTCTATTATTACATTTAGCCAAAAGGCCGAAAAAGAAGAACTGCTATTATGAACACAGAGAAATTATAAGTAAAGATATCTAGAACTCCTACAATGTAGGAGTATCATTTCTATATTTCTAATCTGTACACTAAGCTGTTCTTTGTTTTCTTAATTGAAAATATTGCTAGTGTTATTACAAATCAAGTTCATAGAGAACCGGGAAGAAGCAGTGGCTTCCCATCCCACCTTTGACCCAAGAGATTTGTGTTCAATTCTCACAGAGAAATTTGATTCAACTCTCTTTGACATTTTAAGTTTTTAACCTAGCTCAAATTTGGGTCAAACAAGATAATTCAAATACCTTATTAAAGACCCCCTTATCTAAGATGTTATAAATTGGGAGGGGAGGAAGGGTTTGACAACTCTCTGAATAATTCCAAACTCCATGACGATGTATTATTACATATTCCAAGACCATTACTCTCACCATTCACAAGAGGTTGTTATTGATATATTTATGTCTATCTTTATGAGAGGTGGAAACAGTGGTATTAAACCACATGTAGTATTCTCTAGTTCTGCCTTCTTTGCCATAGCATATATGTCATCGTATTTGTGTTTATACTGTATAACCTTGTGTTGAACGAGCAATCTAGAGAGCTGATTCTGAGTAGTGAGTACCATTGAATCATTGATGTCCATTAGAGAAAAAGCCATTGGAACTGTAAAATGTACTAATACAACCTAAGTCCGTAAAAAAAAGGAGAGAAGTATTAAGGGCTTTGCCAACCCATAATACCACCAGATTAACAGAAACACCAAAAAAGACACCCTAAACAAACTACCTAGCTTCAAAGCCTTCAGCTGAACATAAAGTTCCCGACCAAACTTTTGCTCTTGCCTAGAATTATTGGTTCATAAGGCGCACCTGATGATTGGGTATGATTGAAAATATTGTTTAGAGACTATTATAACAACAGTTTTAAGACTCAAACGCGTCAAAACTCAAAACGCATAGGAAAGTCAAATTAAAGAACCTCTGCTTTAATTTGCTAGGAAGAATGCTGTAGTACTCTACCTCTATACATATAACGCGATTACTTTTTGAAGGGCATGCCGCAAGCTATATAATTCGAAGCTTGACTTTTGTTTATAAGAATAAACAAATCCATCTTTACTAAAAAGCTGCTATGTACTTAGAGCATTGTTTATGAAAGGCATATACAAAAGAGAGGGAAGCTTCGTAGAGTTACATTCTATCTTCTGTTGGTCTGTTCATGATAAAACGAGGTCACTTTTTTTTATAAACTCTATTGGTTAAGGTGGGAGGTTAGATTACTCTTAGGCTAAACACTCTTATAATACTATTGAAGGAAATTCTTGTTTGAGAGCTATACTCCGTACCTCATAAGTCAAAACATGTCACACTAGTTAAACAGTACGACAAATTGGTGATATATATGGTTCGAGGCTACTGTGTATATCCGAATTTACTTAGAGCATACTGAAGATAGCAATTCGCAATTGCGAATTTCACATTTAAAAAATCAGGTCCTTCTAGTCCAATCTCGTGGAGAACAGGAAATGGAAAGAAGCTACTGCTTTTAGAGCTGTTGCATGGAAGGTTTCAATTTTGAGGTCCTTACTTTTCTGTAAAGTATCAATTCATCACAGGAAAAATAACCAATTCAAACGAAAAGTCAGGTCCTTTAAGGACTTCACAAGGATATGTTGCAGGTCATCTTGCATAGCAAAAGAAGAGAAAGAAGTTAAAGAGCATATCAAACAGTTGAAACTATGGGACATTCATGCATAATATCGAGGACCCACATTAGATAAAGCTCAAACTGATTGATTTTTCTAAAGTGTTGTAGGATGGTACATTGGTACCTCCAAATTTATAGCTGAACCACTTTAATAGACCATAGTTCAATCAATTCTTGGGTTTTTTCATGTATCAAACCGAAAGACAGACATAGTGTCGGCAGTGAGATACTAACAGAGGAAATATGTTCACATGCTTGTAGTCTGTAGAGAAACATCACTGTACATTGTGCAATAGTAGTACATTATGCAATAGTAGGTTGATAATCATTCAGGTGTTTCCTTGTTACAGAAAACCATTAGCAAAAATTGAATGGTGAACGTCACAACTTACAAGTACTTGAAGTTTTACCACCATCAAACTTCGCAAAAAGGAGACTGCATAGTTTGTCTGCACTCAAAGTCCTAAAGAACTTAAGCATATATAGATGAAGCAATTTCCTCTAGCATAATGTAGTTGGGTTTACCTGAAGCTTATTTATAAAAGGTTAAAACACAAGCTAGTTAGGACAGCCTATGATTTTTTGCCAACGAGAAATGAATGAATTTTAAACACCAAATTTCCGCGTTCCAGGCCATCCACACGATCTCTACTACCTTTTTGTTGTCAAATAAGTGTTCTAGTCCATTTCCCACAGGTAAAACAGTGATCAGTAAGACATTCTGCGGTTCTGAATTACAGCCGAATTGCCGTGCGGCGCTAAAATTTATAACAGAAGCTTTTAGAATTTACAGTTAAGTGGAAAGGAGGAGGCTAAATATGAATATACGATGATATGGCTCATAAAAGATAGTCACTTGGATGAGCCAGTTCCTAACTTGATTTTGTCTAGTGCATAAATCTATCTAAAAGTTGAATCATCCACAAGCTGGCGGTGGCACAAGGTTCTTTTCTTGATAGGAAAACCAATAGGAAGGTTCAGCGAAAGGAACTAATTAACTGAAAGAGAAGAGAATATTAATATCTCTAGGATTTTGATGTCATATGAACACAGTTTTTATGACATGATAACAGGAGATCCAGCGCTGATTAAGATTGGGTCGTCGAATGATGATTATGCAATCTTTAAAAGAGACATCATTAACATCAGTTGATGTAATATGACAGGCTGGAATCTGCTGTGAGATGACCAAGTGAAGCAGACCCACTGCCTCCATAGTCAAGATTGATTAAAGGGTCGAATGAAGTACAGAATTTGAGGGGACGAAAGTTTGACTCATGTATTCAGAAAGCGATCTGCTAAAAAAAGAACAGAACAATTCAAAGAACGTCAGAGCTGAAAATCTACCCTTGTCAGTTGTTATTGAATAATACCCTTTCTAAAAATGTTAGCAATTATAATCATTTGGAGGTAATTAAGATGTCGAGACCTACAGTACAGTAGAAGTGCAGAGTATACTGCTGCCTTACCTACAACAGCAACAACAACAACCCAGTAAAAGACCCTCCTTAGACGGACGAACTAGTAGAGAGACTGTTTTCCGAGGACTTACTGTTTAGTTTATATTAGTCACTCCATAGTTCATACTGGTATTATGATGTATAGTACTATAGTCGTATTGATTAGTTCGTCTTCATCCAACTCTTTATTACCCTGCCTTAGTGGAAGAGTCTAATAAGAGGCATTGAGAAAATGTATCAGGAAAATACTTCTGCTAGCTAATAAGTCATCACATACTCTGTCTGCTGTATCAGTTCAATTTCTGCATGGACCATAGCTTACTGGCATGAAAGCTAGAAAGTGCCACAATTCTCAGCATGAAGGGAAGTTCAATTCACTTAGATTGTGTCATCTATATCGCAGATTCAAACTGAATATTAATATCAGAATACTCGACACCCTACATCGAACCAATGCAATTTCACGGAAATGGCTTCATAGGAGATAGAGAGCATACAAAAAAGAATAAAATGACGGCTTGACCATGTTAGTGATGAAGTCAGTCCATCTTTCCGTTGAGCACTATCATGCAATAGCAAATGTCTACCTTCAAATGTTATACATGTTGAGTTCTTTCGGGTGGTGATCTAATTACAACCATAGTTTGTACCATTTCCATGACATGATCTTAGCATTGGTGAACCTTGGGAAAATTCTGCCTTCCACCACACCCTCCATGCTATATAGGCCAGGTCGACTAAGGCAGTAGGTTGTTAAATATCAAAAACTAAGACTGTCGCAACCAAAAAACAACTCTTAACATACTAAATAAAATCGGGCATGTTTCATTTAATCAGTGAGCTGAAATTGCAAGGCTTTTGATGGCTAATAACATGTTAGAAGATGAATCACCTCTATGTATTTCGTTCATTGTTCCCTGAATAAAAATGAATGTCTATAAGAATTTTTAGTGCAAAGAAGCAAAGCTACTTGATGCCGTTATGAAGGTTGCACATAGGTGAGAATCAAAAAGTTTTCTTCTCCCCTTCTCCCAGTGCATCAACACATCATAAATTTTGGTATTGGTCCCAATCTTGGAGGATTCCTAATGACGATTCATGTTAGCCAATGGCAAAACAATTTGGAATTAAGGCTCTATTGTCGTCGTATTTGCTCTTTTTTGATTACTATACGACGAATTCATGAACAAAATGGCCGATGACATTAACATTATAGTTGGCAGATAGCAAGTACAATACTAATCAGTATGAATTTCAATAGCTGCTTAAGAATGGGTACTCGCTAGCTAGATCATTACACTTATATTACATCTCGTATCCCACAACAAAAACGACTAAATATTAATTTAAGACAACTGCATCCTCCCGCGTCACTTTTCTAGTCTCTTGTTTTCTTTCATCTCGCTTCAACATAATCTGAAATGGAAGGTAACAGAGACCCGTCAGATAGCTACTAATTTGGTAGCTATCTTCAGCCCTTTAGTATGATTTTTTGGACCCCTAAAGGTTTGTTGGTTTACGCATACTCACCACTTTACATTTTGGGCTGCTAAAAAATACTCCTATAAAAAAAAAAATAATTGGGCAGGCTTCATGCATCATCCTGATTCCTGAACGTTCAACTTATTTGGGCCATTTAGTCTAAATCTACAGGCCTCAACTGCATCATCGATTGATAAGAAAACAGATTCTTTTCCAATGGCATCAATGAACTCTGAAGTTATTAACTTCTCCATGACTGCAATCCTTGGGTTTACCAGTGCTATCTACAGTCATAGTACAAAAGTGAACTTAGCAACTTTCATATATGCTTAACAAGATAACTAAAATGGCAAATCAAGTATGCATTCGAAGATAGAGAAACGGAGAATGCTAGATACCTTAATCCCTTGCGCTTCCAACAGTCTCCTCAATTCGAAAAACGTCTCAATTCCTGTCATGTCTATACTCGTTACTCCTGCAAATACCATCGATTTTCAATCAGCAGGAATCAACGTGCATATAGGAGGCATAGCATGTAAACTTATCAAGGCTAAACATTAATCTAGGATCGTTGTGTCATGTCAAATATGTTGCTCCGGTGAAACTTTTTGCATGTGCATATCATTCAGTGATCATATACCTCCTAGTTCCAATATAAGGTGCTCGATGCAATCTCCTTGCTTATCTGTATTGGAACCTTCATCTCTGATCCACCTCAGAACTCTGCTCAATGATAAACAAAATGTGAGAACTTTAACACATCGCCATAAAAATATATACTTGAACACAAAAGGGCATCCACAAAGGGTTGATATTGACCTTTCTCTAACGTAAGTGCTGTTTGAGTAGAAAATTGGGGAGCCTAATTGAAGAATGAGGATCCCTGTTGTCCCTGTTGCAACAGGATATTGCTCAACATCTCGGTAAAGACTTGAATTCGGAATGTTGCCTAACTTGCAAGTTGCTGGCCTAGCTGCGTATAGAAGTGCCCTTATAATTCCTAATCCAATCTGCCACAACTAGATACATTAGATGAAGTCCGTTTCAGGAGCACTGATGTCATCCCTACAATCAATATTTGAGCCTCAAGGTTTTCGAGGTTTGCAAACTTTAAAATATTTCAATAGTAGTATCCTAGAGAAACTCCTACATTGCAATTACTTACTATAGGGAGGTAACAAAAATGAGATGATCAATCCAAATTATACAAAGCTTTAAGAATTTGTGACATTGTAGTCGACTCATTTATGTTTTTTGTTTTCTTGACTTGCAAAGTTCCTAGTCGCAGGTGGAAGCCATATATAGAGACTGAGATGGGCTGTGAAAATAGAATACTTCTCAAAAAATTATGATGGATAAGAAGCTTACAGAGAGCCCAAGGCCGATATCCATGTTGATGAAAGATACTCCCAGAAAAGCAACCATGCAAATGCAGAAATCAAACTTGTCAACTTTGTAGAGGTGATACGCCTTATCATACTCAATGAGACCCAACATTGCGGACATGATAATCGCAGACAGTGCAACCATAGGTGTGTAGCTAAATAAAGGTGCCAGTAACAACAACGTCAGCATCATACATATTGCCATCACCACATTAGACATTTGTGTCTTGCATCCAGCATTGTAATTCACAGCGGTTTTAGAGAATGGTCCTGCATATAATATGCATTGTATAAAAAAAGTATTTGTATGAGATATTGGAAGTCATTACCAAACCATATGATGAAAGGCGCAAATCAAATCTTTTAAGTTGAAAATAAATAACTTTCTAGCGACAAATCTCTTAGCATTTCTAGGACAAACCTGTGGTCAAGTAACAAGAGGTAAAGGAACCAACAATGTTCATGAGGCCGAAAGCGATCATCTCCTTGTTACCATCTGTCTGCTCATTCTTCATTATTGCAAAACTTCTTCCAATTGCTATTCCTTCCTGTCAGATTTCATATCACCTTAAGTTCTAAACAGTAAACACTATCCGATTTTTTTTCCCATCAAGGAACACAAATGTCATTAAAGCATCAGGAAACGGAGTAGTTAAATTGACAGTCTTACTGCGAGTGCTAGGATGGCTGTTATGATACCAGCTTTAATAGGTGCTGAAATGTATTTCGGATCAAAGTTCAAATTGTTGATTGATGGTGGATTAATTCCTCTCTTTAACGGACCAACCTGTAATGTGCATCACAATTAATAAAAGTTCATGGCAGTGGAACTCAACTTCTTTTAGTAAAATTAAAAGTTAAAGGGCTGATTTCTGCATAAAAACTTCAGCTCGTATCTAGCAAACTTAAATCATCATAGAAATCTTGTCAGGATTCAATATATTCTTCTTTTATTCCTTTTCACAAGTTTGTTGAAACATTAATCTCACTAATGTTGTCAAATTTGACCATAACTTTATAGCATTAGTCGCTTTTGGGATTTCCGGACCTACATCTTTCGCTATCAATGTCTTCTTATCTGCTCGAGATTACCTATACATAACAGAATTACTCGCTTTTTGTTAATTAAACCAATCTAAGAACAAAATGACCACTCACAATATGGATTCCATGTTTTTCTCCATGAGCAAGGTAAGCGAAAAGACCACCAACTATGACAGTCACTAGAGGAGCCATGGCTGAAACCCAAAATAGCTTTGGCTTCTTGTTTTTCTGCCCAAAAGAATACAACGGAAACTATTAGCAATTATGAATCATGAAAGATAGAATCTAGCTCTAGCCTCTAGCTAATGCGTTACTTATTATAATGAAGAATCTATCTCTACTTAATTCTATACATACTTGATACTAACCATCAGTAGTGAAGAATCCATTTGCACTTTTTTACATAACAATCATGACTATGAGATTCCTATGTCCATTTGTACTCCGTATATGATTAGTAATGCCGTGTACTTATAATGGAATGCAAAGCAACTCTGCTGACGTAAATTTTAACAGAACAATGTTATAATGAACTTGAAGTAATTAGGAGAGAATGTCTAACCAGGTATTTAGTGAATTGTAGAAAACTAAGGAAGATTATTCCTACAACCACGCTCTCCCAACGCCACTGCAAAAGAGTTCAACAAATGAACGTTGTTCAGAGGTTAAGGAACACTTGACAGTTGACATAGTATATGAAAGATGCACCACATTTTGTACGAGAAAACCATTTAACAGAGCATTAAGTGAAAGGAAGACTTTGAATCAAAAACACATTTTGATGCAAAAAAATAACTCATGTTGCGCCCCTGAACACCCGATGGGAACTAAATTGGCGCCCAGAACCTTCCATAGCCAGGGGCATCCCACACGCTGATCCCTAGCTCACTGACCGGACAGCAGGGCCCCCGACCAGTACCCGTACGAGTCATCTACGATATGATCATTACAGTTTCTGAAAATTCTTGCCCCTTCCTCCTCCTTACCGGCCTAAAAAAATATGTACATTGCTTAATTCAATTAATAGTTTCTATGCTTCCGGAAACTAAAACAATCATTGTTGCTACTTCCAAGCCTAGGGTCATTGGAGTGCACTGTTTATCAGGAATATATCCATTGATTGAGACTCATTCGTCAGTTTTTAGTTGAGTTGATCCTCTTACATAGTACTACAATCATGATTGACTAAGTGGTCTCTAGTTCGAATTCTAAGAGCTCAATATCACTGCAAAGTTGAATTTACTCTTTCTTCTCCCACGATGCTGAATAGGTCTCGTGTGAGGAGGCGTATGAGAAATACAGATTGAGTCCACCTTGCGTGAAACTTGTTTGACACTTATTGTAGGTGTGATTGGCGTAACTACCAATTCTAGAACGAGGGCCAGTGCACTATACTAATGCGACACCGACATCGCATGTGAAGTAGACCAGCTAATCAATTTACGTGGTCAAGATAGCCAATAACAGTACCTCATTTCTGTGGCTGAACACTGCCTTCAGTACTGAGACCACATCTGTCTTGGTGGTAAAATGATTCAATCCGAAAATGCCCTTCAGCTGTTGTAGACATATAATCACGGCTGTTCCTCCCATGAACCCTGTAATTGTTGAGTGTGACAAGAAATCTACCAGAATACCCAGCCTACAAATGCAACATAAACACTACTTTAGTTTTGATAACGCCGAACGTACACTGAAGTCACAAAACTAATTTGAGTATAGTGAACTACGGACTAGTACTAAATCTCCAGAACTATAAAAAAAACATCAGTAGCAAGTTGCAGACTAGCAGTGAACGTAAATTTAGTTGACGAAAAAGTAGACGTATTATTGGCATAAAATCGACGATTGGACTCAAAAAAGTGTAGGCTTCTGGTAATTTGATGAACTACTACTGTTATGAGTTTGGTAACAGTCAAATCTCCAAAACTATAAAAGAACATCACGTGCAAGTTGCAACACCTAAAAGTCCTTCAACATGGTAAATGACGAGGTGAAAGACCCCAACACCTAACATATAGGAATAAATCCTAGAAATCAAAAGTCCAATTAACAATTTGACACACAAAGGAACTTGTTATCGTTTCTTAGATCACTTCAGGTGTTCGGGATACGTCTTTGATGATACCACAAGGAATTGACCCGCAATTATTTAAGTGATTAAAAAGAGAAAAAGAGACCCCCCAAGCGAAGAAAGTCAGGAAGCAAAGTCCGACAAAATTTAGATACGACCTGTACCAATTCCGTCTCCCCTTGTCCCCAAACGTGGAAGTTTTTCCCGTTTTTGCTTTTTCTTCGGCATTAATCATTATAGTTCTGATGTGATGGGCACAATAGATCAGGTTTCAATAACAAAGCAATCCCCAACATGCCATCAATGATAGTACTACGTAAGACTAGTACATGACTACATGTATAAGCTCACAAAAATAATTTCTCTATAGGTCATATAATTATGTAATTTTCTATTAGTATTGTGAAAAGTTCAAAGAAAGGTAATATGACACGAAACGCTATTTTTCGGGACAATTGACCGTACACTCCCAATTGTTATACCGCGCACCTCTTGCATGATGCATCATGCACCATATTCACTATAATATCAATATATATTCACATAAATCAATGTACTTTATATATTTATCAACTTTAATATACATAATATAATAATACATATTCACTCATCATATAGTTCATATTTTACAAATATACAATATATATTCACCAAGTATTACAAGGATATCCGTATTACAAACTACACATTCACAAATTATAGTACATATATTCACCAATCATAGTATATACATTCACCAAATGTGTTGCACAAATTCAGCCATAATTATCTAAGTGCATGATGTATGATTCATGATGCAAAGGGTGCGCAATATAATTTGCGGTATACTCCTATTTTACTAACTAGTAAACGAATCTGTAATAAGCACTTGTGCTGCACCGAGTCTTTACTATACATAAACGATATGTGACCAATGATTCATTATGTATTGAATTATTGTCAAAAAGAATCATAATTTATCAAATTATTATTTTTTAAATCGATCGTTAATCGTTACCTTAAGCAACCCAAGGCAGTCTGGATTATCCCAGTAATGAAAGTAGCTGTAAAAACCAAATTGAGATACAATGTTGGGTTCTCCGTTGGTGACGCTGCATCTCCGATTGTTTCAGCTATAAGCAACGAGCAAGCAGCCACTGTTCCCACGGCCAAATTCCTTGAACTTCCGAATAAGGCATATATAAGTGGTGGCACGAAACTTGAGTCTACAAATGGGTTTCAATATCAAGCAGTTAGGAATTGAAGCTTTGATTTTTCTTCAGCTAAATGGAAAACCAATAAAAAATATAACTAAGACATCTTTCTCTATCGTGGAAATTCAAAAGTGAAGGTATAATGTGTTTCTTCTTATCATCTAGCTAGTTTAGTCCGAATTCCAGCGAGAAAGACTAGGTAAGTGGTAAAGTCCCTACTGAATTTTAACAATGTGTTGTAGAAGCTCGACCTTGTTAGAACATACAATTGTCAAAAAGAGAAACGCACTAGCTACTCCGACACTATAAGAACAATGCTAAATTTGAGGGATCCACATAAGATGGAAGAAAGTTTGAGTGTACGTGTAGCAAATTTTGCCAAATCAAAGACAAATAAAATAAAAATTTGCATGTAAAAATTTACATGTAGAATTGTTACGCAAATTCTTGTATAAATTGAGTACTCGTAATTTATCAAAGGATCAATATGAAGAAATTGCATGTATGACAAAGTAGGGATAAAGAAGGCTTACAAAGGCCAATGATAGGAGGGACCTTGGCAAGGTTGGCGTAACTGATACCTTGGGGAATAGCAAGACTAGCAATAGTGATTCCAGCAAGAAAATCATACCGAAATAGCTTGAAGTTATAGTTAGGAAGCCACTCAAATATGGGCACAAAATATTGAACACCCTTCAACAATCTCTTCCTAGGGGCCTCATTCTTGAACTCTTTAAAGGGGTTATCAGGAAAAAATGTCTCAGTGAGATCGGATTTGAGCCTCTTGCCGAACGGTCTCGCCTCGGCAAAGTTCACGTCGTGAGCAGGAACTGAATTTCCCGCACTTCCTCCCACCATTGTTGTAGTTTTAGGTTTGTAGAAGCAAGGGAGTGAAACAAAGGAAACGAGAAGAAAGCTAGGGGAGCAGGAATGTTAGGTGAGGGGGTACGAGAAAGTATAGTATAAATAGGAGTGTACATGCGAGGAGAGACTAGTGGGGATTGATATAAGAGTGACGGGTAAATTGGATAAGATGGGATGAAATTTTTGGGATAATTGACAGTTTTACACTTTTCCAAATCATAAGGATAAGATTTTATGACTAGAAAGGTTTGTCGATAATTCCTTTTTAATTTACACTCGTAAAAAGGCCAAGAATCTGTATAACTTGGTAAATATCCCATAATTTTGTTGCACGTTTTTGTGTGGTTTCCTAAGCTTACCTTATCGGGATATATATTTGCACAGATGGACGTAAGACTACGAGAGCCGTATCATTTTTTTTGGTGACCCACGAGAGCCGTATCATGTGGATGACTTTGGCATACATGACGCATCATATGTACTCCGTATATAAACTCCTTATAGATGGTAAATTATTAGGTATATCTAAGAGTACTTACTCTCATGTCTAACTTAATATTTTATTTATTTATTTTTTATTTTTCTTTTGTAAGAAAATACATAAAGGTACATACAAAAATACTTGAGAGTACATACTGTCAAGTATATGCAATAGATCTTGGTTATAGGCATGCCAAAAGCTGATTATTTCTTGCCATATAATGTCAACAACACTAATTTCGGTGTATTGCATACAACTTCTCTTAAGTAGTTTGAATTTCTTTTGTCAATTAGTTCAATTCAGTCTCTTACTATCTTACATGCAATCGTAGTGAAGGAAAGAATTAGCTCAAATGGTTGTGAGCTCTCTTAATTATCTGAATCGTGAGGTTGGGATATCGATTTTTATCAGCCACGTACTTTGTGCACACATTTCAGAGCAAAACAAAATAACATGCAACCATAGTTCAAATTAATGGCGACATCTTTTGGCAAGTGAAAAAAATCTATTTTAACTATCAAAGATTAGATAAATAAAATAAATAGTTCTACATTGGCTTTATGCAAATCTCAACCATTCATTTTACAACTAGTTTTTGAAGAGACCATCTACTTTTTCTTTTAAACGGAGTCCATACTGGCCTAACAATTAAAGACAATATATTCTCTAATTTGAATTGGGCTCTAAGGAAGTAGACGGTTTTTCCAATACTTTTGTTCTAATTGAAGGAATGAATTTTGGTCATTTATAAATTTGACTTCATACTTCAAAAAAGATTATAAAATTACGAAGTCAAACTCAAAGACATCTAAAACTTCACTGCAAAATACTAATTGGCAACATAATGATCACCTTTGCTTTATATTTGTTGTCGTTTTTATGACTTTCTTCAATTACAAAAGCTCTTTTTATATGATTTCGATTAGTTAGATCGTTGGTAACATGATGAGTGGCGCCACTATCAAGTAGCCATCCTGTATTTGCATTGTCATTAGACGTCCCTGCTGCATAAGCACTTGGAGTAAAAGCCTGGCCTGGAGAGGGAGGCTTAGGAGGAGTCACATCCGGAAACTGGGCCTTGAACATAGGACATTTAGTGACATAATGACCTTGAGCACGGCACCATTGACAGCGGCCTTGAAATGGACGTTGTGGACGAAACTGCTGGGGAGCAGTTGGAGCTGGTGTAGGGAGGAGAGCCTGAGGGGAGGGATAAGGAATGCGCGTGTGTTCAGCTCCTTTGGCATGCACATAATTAACCGTGGCAGGGAATGTTTGAGAGGCTGGCTTTGTGCGTTTGATAGCCATCTCCCGATTGATGAGCTTCTCGTGAAGCTCCTCAAAAGTAATGGTGCCTTCTCGACCTTGAACACCAGACATGATTAAATCATAGTCTTTGTCATCAAGCTGTTCGATGATCTTGTCAATGAAATCATCGTTGTCAAGTGGTTTGCCCAAAGCAGCAAGTTGAGCAGCACATGACTTCATATCCTGCATATAGTCAGATATGCAACGATCGCCCTTGGTGATGTTAGTTTATCACGAAGTTGTTTGAGGTGACCTTTTGAGGGGTTTGCATAAGTAGTGGCCAAGGTTTTCCAAGCAGCAAGAGAAGTATCACATTGAGAGATCAATGGTTGAAGGAGGGAAGAGACAGTCCCTTGAAGAGAGCCAAGAACCAACTGATCCTGACGAAACCAGGTGTGATAGGCAGGGTTAAGGACATCAATGTTGTCAACTTTGATTGTGGAGGGTGGAGCAGGGAGAGAGCCATCAACAAATTGGTAAAGATCATAGCCAAGAAGAGTAGACTTGACTTGAGAATGCCACGAGATATAGTTGTCTTTGGTAAGCTTAGTGATATGAGTGAGGGAGAGGAGAACAAGGGGGTTTTCCGGGTTGAGCATGATTGGGAATGAGTGCTTGAGAAGCAACGGCCACGGTGAGACAAGAAGAGGAAGAGCAAGATTGAAGAGGGGGGAAAGATTACTGGCGTACTGATACCATGTAGAGTGATGAATAATTGTTGTATTGATCAATGTGTATGATACAAGCTATATATAAGTGTAGAGCTAACAAACTAATGCTGAAACTAAGCTATCCGATTATACTAGCTAGATTACAGGAGTAAGACTAGGGTTTAACTAGATATAAGCAAGTAGTTACAAGCTGCCATGGATATTGCACAAGACTAGGTCTTGTGTTGTTGTTGCTATTGACTAGGTCTAGGGATCTTATCTTCAATAGTGGCCACCACATCAGAAATCGAATTTGGAGATCTTCTAAGTTGGCTAATTAATGAAATTCGTTAGGAGTAAAACCGTCAGCTTTTTGTCCATTGTCGCATAGTAGTACATTGTTTGTGGTTAACACATTCAACGCCAGGAGTTGCATCGTAAATTTGGTTTAACATTCCTTTCATCCTTTGTCTTAACCATACTACTACGGAGTAGTAATTAAGTAGCTAGCTCCGTACTTGCCTCCATGCACACAAAATGGTTCAAGGCTCACTTGTGTCTAAACCTCAAAGAGAGTAGGATGAAACATTACCAAATTGACATGCATGGTTAAAACAAGTTTTAAAAGTTTCATCATAGACTCTTTCTCGATACGGTTATTTAATTTATGCTAGAATGTTTTATCCATGGGGGAGACAACATTAAACTCTACAAGAATCGGTATACGAAATCATCATCCTTCTAACATTTTTCTGTATTTGAAGATTAAAAAAGCGTGCAACTTAGTTACACTACGCACGCGTCATATATAGTAGTACTAGTATAAGATTATAAGCTTGAATGAAGTGTATTTTCAGAATGTAGGACTCACCATTGAAGTCATCACTTTTGTAGTATTTGACAGTAGAAGGAAGAAAAGAACTTTACTTGAAATAGAGGTGATCCAATCAATTCCATCACAAGGACAGCACAATAATTCATTTTGATTTGTAGTACTAGCTAAGACCAACAGAGACGTAGAACTGTCTAGTTTTCAAGCGTTGGAAACCGACTTGTTCCTTCCGCTTTTAGGTGGGTCTGAATTGAAGCAGGAATAATTTGGAGGAAATTTGCTTTAAGTCAAGAAGTACTCCATCGACTATTCGACTATCAAGTACAACCTTCCTCAGCTGGCCACGCAGCCAGTTACCAACTTCATCTTTCCAAACTGATTGTCAGACCAAAATCAATGCATATGAGTTGAATCTTCTGTTTCATTAAGATAATCTTGTGGGTTAAATGTCTTTAGTAGCCAATGAATTGCTCGCTACACCCGGAGATCCAAGTCGTGTGATAAAAGGTTTAGTGGTTGAGATCGATGGTTGTACAAGACAATATAATATGACGCGTTATATTTGATTTGAAGTAGCAAATTTCTAATTTCGAAATATGGTTTTTTCACCATTTAACAAGATAATATTAAATATCTTAGTTAAATATATATGTCTTGCAATTTATATTTAAGAGGTGAATTTTTAAGTTAAGTTGTTACCGTTAAACCTAAATTTAGTATTTGACTCGTGTGATGCACAGAGATATTGTTTGATATATCGAAGTAGTAGTTAAAATAAATTTTAGCGTTTAATTATTACTAGCTATGTGACGTAATGAATGTCGTAATAATAATCTTGCAAGAAATTTTAAGTAGGGCAAATTTTAAAGAGTATTTATATTTATTTGAAATTATTGAAATTATCATGCTTCTATGTAAAAAAAGGTGTGTAACCTTTTGGAAATAAACCGATAACAAAATAAAAAGATAGAAAGGGGCCTAGGCAAAAAAAAAAGGTAATAAAATTGAGTACGAAATTTGAAGTGGTGAGATAATTAATTGTGTGAATTGAGTAAGACATTTTTACCTTGAAGTATTTATACACATGCCTTGATGTATGATTTTTTTAAGTCACAAGAACCTAGTTAGCTACGCCACTTTTATGTTTTATAAACATAGAAGTTTTTGAAGCTAAGATGGTTTTAGTGAGGTGAAAGCTAAGTGTGTCATAAACGTGGACGGGCATGTGGCGCGCACCTATTCTTACAACACCTTTTTTTAATATAGTATAAGTATAAATAGATTAGTGAATTTATAATTTACAAACCAATCTAACCAATTATTTGATTGTTGACAGATGGTCTGATAAATGAGTATCTTATATCTATATATATTA
>CAAKMY010016198.1:0-22177 GCA_901111285.1 Corrigiola litoralis
TCAACCCAACCACATCATATTCTTTCCCTTCTCCACCTCCCTGTTTCCTCTCCTTCGCAGACCTCCATCGCCGCCCACCACCTTGACCCCACCAACCTCTTGTTGGCCGCTGCCATCGCCGGCCAACCCCACCCCCTCCCCCCTTTTAGTTGTAGCCATAATGCACGAAAATCCCCCCTTTGTAGTTGCTGCCATATTGCTTCGCCGCCCTTTTAAAATAAAACAAATCCCCCCTATTGCACGTCGAGCCGCCAATACAACCGTAGATTTCCGCCATCGACCCCTAGTTCCCCTCCCCATCGATTATTTGCCGCCGTTCGAAGTAGATTGCCACAAAAATAGAAATGAAAATTCAAAAATTGATGTTAAACTCAGATATTTTAAAATCGACTTCGAATCTGGGAAAATGGAGTCAGGATTCGAACTCCCCGCGCGTTTTCCTACGGGAAATGGTTTTTTTCGCCGTTGAAAGTTGTCGGCCACCAGTCAACGGCGGTCAAGCACCGGTCAACGGCCGTTGACTGGTGGTTTGTAGCAACTCTGGCAGCACAGGTGGTGTGCGTTTTGCTGGGCAGGAGAAGGGGAGGGGGTGGGGTTTTGGGTTTCTTTAAATTCTAAAATGTGACTTTTTTACTCCCAAAAGTTTAATACCTTTAAATCTATTAGTTTAGTACCTAAAAAGAAAACTTTAATACCTTTTACTTGTGTTTTTGTAACTGTTTGACGGAAAATGTAACCCCAATACCTTATTTGTTACTTTTGTAACGTTAGTACCTAAATTGTTACAAACTGCATAGTTTAATACCCAAATGAGTGCTTAACTCGTAATTTGACATTTGAGTGAGAACCTATCAATAAAGGCGAATTCAGTAATTTGGAGATGAGTTGGGGTTTCAAATATAAATTGTTTATTTAATTACTATTCTATTGTTGATAACTTTGAAACTATTTTGTCATTAATCAAATTTTGAAATAAAGAATTGATTAACTAAAAGAAAGAAAAAAGAGCCTGAAATGTCGGCTACAGTAGACCCGTCTAAGAAAAGTACGTAAGAACGTAATAATCAAATAGACGTACTCGTACAAGGTACTAAACCACAATAAGCTGAAGAGCAAAATGATGATGAGTTGGGGAAGGCTAGCATATAATCAACTTCCTAGTGTTGTGGCTCTATCATTGAATCAATAAAGTCGCAATAATATATGTCAGCTCTTTCTTATATATTTTGAAAGGGAAAGCTTCAAGAAATATATTTTTTTGGGAATCAACTGCATTCCACTGGACTCCCTAGATTATTTTCCTTTATCCATAGTAATGTTGATCGAGAATGAGGGTTAGGTTAATAACACGTTTACCCCAACTGTAAATTTGGGAGTTCAATTCTTCCATGTGAGTGTGCTCCTTTCAGACCATCGAAGTAAAATAAAGATATGCTAATGAAAAACATACCATAATCAGTAGGATTGTCAAATGCGTCCTGACTAATCCAATTAATTTTCCCAATGCTGAACAAGGCGGAAGGAAACTCGACGGCAAGATCCCGGATCTTAGAATGAAGTTTGTCGTTGTAGATTGCTGCGTACTCATTTTTAGCAGCGTCACATGTTGGTTCACCTTGAGTATAATATGGGGGACAACCAAGCGGGCCGACCTCGAACAGCAAAAACTTTCTTGCTCCCAAATCGATTAGCCTCTGGAAATTTAAACCAGGTATATAATTATGAGACTATATTTTGAGAGTTGTTAAGGGTCATCATTAAAATTGATTAGGTCATCCTAAAAAGTAAAAAGTAGGTATTTTCTCATTTGAAGGGAGGCCATTTGGGAGAAAAAAAAGGAGAAAAAATGAGGAAAAAAAAATCATTTTAAGGACGATCTTAACAGAGCAGTATATATTTACCAATGAGCTGAAAATTAGACCGTTTGAAAGTGATTTTTGTTTTTTAGTACGTCTTTGATGAAGATTAGTCACTAAAATTCAATCATGACTCGATCTATTTTAAAGATAAAATTAACCGTCTATTTAGACAAGTTAAGTTGTGTCATATATAAGTGTCGTACAACTTAACTTAAAGAAAGATTAGCGTGGTGTGGAGAAGGAAAGCAAAGCGCGCAACATGGTTCTGAGGTTACCTTTAAATGATCTGAGTACTCAGAAACGAGGGTATTAGCGAATCTTTCTTTATTGCACAAAGCAGGGAATATGAAACACCTGAGGAGATAATCATTGCTGCCAACCCAGATAAAGAAGATGGAGTTGGCCAAGTGTTGGTCGAGTTCTATAGGGCTTTGGAAGCTCGAATTTAGCATTTTCTTTGTGTTGTCGAACGAATTAATTTGGCCATGCAACGGCATGCATCCCTGCATATCAAAGCAGCCAATTAGTTCAACATGAGATGTTTTGGACTTACAACCAAACAACGGTTTGCAATATACGGAGTATATAAAGCTATGAAATCATAATATACATAGCTAGTAGGGATATCTTACAACGAGGGGTGCACCAGTAGCTTCTAAAATACCACAACCTGCTGATGCATAGTTATATCCTGTAAGGGATATTGCCTTATCCGGCCTTGCGTGTGGTGGAGGAGAAGGCAAATGAAGATACTTAGCTGCACACAAATCATATTAGCTTAGCTATAGATTGAGCTTTGTAAAAATAACATATTAGCATATAGTACCTTTTGATCAGTGCGATGCAACGATAATGGACCTTTCTTGTGAGAACTAATAAGTAGTCTAACTTATATATAAATCAAGTCGCATAGTTGTTATAGGCAAATTGTTACATTCGAGAGCACGTATTCTCATTATAAGTTTTTTTTACCTTTTGATATTTTTTTCCTCTATCGTTAAATATATGTATTTTCTAAAAAATTAAAAATATACATATAATTCAAGTAAAGGGTACATGAAAAGTAAAATGTATAAGAAAATAACAAAAGATATATTTGAGAGCACATGCTAGCCCCAGGGTGCATGGTATACATTCTTAGTATTACGTGTTCGATCCTTTGGAAAATATTATTGTGATAATTTTGAACACAAAAACATCTTTGCAAAGATCTTGAAAATAATCACAAAAAATGGGATTTGGATTTTCTAAAGTTTGTTTATAACAGGTTACCACACGCGATCCTTAGATTTCAAGAGTCCGATACTCCGATCCTTGGATACTCAACTCGTGTCGGATGCTCATGAAAGAGACATAGCTTAAATGATAAGGAGCATATTAATAAGGAGACCGCAATATCAAGTAATTGATTTAGAGCACGTACGTCAAACTTGCAAAACTATATATTCATGTTATATATGCATGGAAGTATAAGCATACCTATGAAATCTGCAACGTTTCTGCCATTGGTAACTCTTCCTGTAGGGATCCCTCCTCTAAAGTCGATGCCATAAGGATGGTAATTGGACTTAGCACTTTCATCCACGTTAGGCAACCAGTTATTGTTGCCATTATCAAGTGAAGAGTCACCAAACACATACAAGGCTGGAGCACGAGGTGTTTTTTTACATTCTCCCGAGTAAAAACTCGATGAGAACGTTATAAGAAGAGAAACAAGTAATAGCTGCATTATATGATTTATGATACTACTTCGCTAAAAGCTTATAGTTGATAGCCTGATGAATACACACACCTAAGTCGTTTATATTTATAGAAAAAAGAGGGAGGAATGGGGCAGATTGGAGTTCATTAGTAGTATTTGCGAAGCGAATATCTATGAACAGATTATTCCAACTTCGAGTCACGTAGCTTGGCATTATTAGCAAATAATAATATATCGAGGAATGAACCCATCACGTTCAAGAATGCATCTAGCTGTTTTTGCGCCGAACAAATATTACATTATTATGGCACGGTTTTCGTATTAATAATTATACAATAGATCTCCTTAATAGTTAAGAGTTTCTTTGTGATCATGAAATTAGGGTCAATCCTTAGCTTGTAGAGTACAAAGTAGTATTTACTAATTCCTCTCTTTCAGTGAATTCTTCCCATTATTTGGTAACTTAAATCATATAACTCATAAATTATATTTACTATTTAAGATTGTACTTTGACTTTTAATAACTTAAATCATATAACTCATAAATTATAAAAATAAAATCATATGAAAGTACTCTTTAGTACAAATCTAACCATTATAATTTTATATTTTTTACAAATTTTATAACACGCATCATTTGGTAGTCAAAATACGCCTTGGCAAGTGTGAAAAAACAAATGAGGAGAATTGATTGAAACAGAGGGAGTATTTAAGATAAAAATTGTGAGTTTTTAAGTTGGAATGAGCTTTCTAAATGCACCACTTTGGTTGATGTAATATAATCAATAACTAAAAAATATTAGATATGTGTAAAATTATTTTGCTAGTAATTATTGTGACGGTAATAGATATGTCTTAACTCTCCAAAAGGAAAGCTTATTGTCTATATAATTCTACTTGACTCGAATTCAAAATACGAAAGTGCAACAAAGAATATTGAGATGTGTAAATCAAATTAAATCAACTAAACAATTACGCGAACTACTATGCTAATAAATGGCTCCATATCTTTGCTTTTAAGAACTATTAGTTTCATCTACTCGAGGTTGAACTTATACATCATTTGATTTAAAAGCTCATCGATAGTAGTTATTAACCATTGATTTTTAAGATATGTAAATGTGGTATAATTAGTGGCACTTTATGTCCAACCAAAATCTTCAAAGCAATGTTAAGATACTGACATTGGCCACAAATTTATATGTTGTATTTATAAATACTTTTATTGTTAAATTTGTATGGCTTTACTAGGAGTACAATATATCAAGATAAATTAGTGCTTAACGATATACCTAAAGCAATGTAAACGACAGTGAGATTTTTTTTTTTTTTTTTGGTCTGAAATGAGCTCACAAAGTCGCAGATAATAATCGAACTCCCAACCTCATAACTGGGGTAAAATAGCTCCAACCATTTGAGCTAGTTCTTTTCTTACGACAATGAGAAGTTGAAGAAAGTGAGTACTTAAGAAAGAGAAAGTTCTTGAATTTATTTATATGTCTACATAATTGCATAATATTTTTATTTCAGTGTGGATCGTGAGAATATTATATAGTCATCATAATAATTATTGTGCAATTATTAGATCTATGTCATTTAACAAGAAGGAGCTATAAATTACAGAGAGATAGTAATAATAGAGTCAGTCAAACTATGAATTCTGATTTGCATAGTTTTATATTATAGCACATGAAAAGCAAACTAGTTGACCGCCAGGAAGAAAAATAATTGAGATTAGTTTTGAGGTGGAGACGTGTAGTTAAGTATGGATATAAGCCTCTCTAGTTTCTACCTTAAGTCGAGCTAGAATGAGGAGACTTGTCTTTGTAATTGTGGGAAGATGTTGTTGGTATTAAAAGGCATGGAACATAAGAGAAGTTACACTCGGTGTCTGCGATATGTCATGCCAAAAAGTGGGGTCCCCACCGGCCGGACCGGACCGGGACCGAAAAGTCCCAATCATCCGGACCGAGGACCGGATCGGTTGTCATTCGATTTTGGACGGACCTGACCGGGAAAAAGTCGACCGGATCAAAATGGACTGGTTCCGAAAAAACAATTTATTTTTAAAATTTATTTTTAAAGACATAAAATAGTATGTAAAATAATTAATTTTTATAATGACTTTATTAACTTTAATTTTGCAAAAATAGTTATTTTTAACAATTTTTCAATGCATAAATAAAATTTTAGAAGATCATTTACATTTTAAAAATAAAAAAATTTGATTTTTCGGTCCCGACCTGAAAATGGACGGACCGGAAAACGGAGTAGATTCCCGAAAACCTTGGACCGGTTGCATCCGGTCTGCGTTCGGTCCGGACCGAACGGTCCGATCCGGTTCATTTATCCGGTCCGGACCGGATTATGGGCACCCCTACTAAGAACTACCTAAGCAACCTATTTGAACAACTTAAAAGTTAAAAGAAGAAAAATCAAGTAGAACTTTAAAAAAAAAATGTAGTAGAAATTGCAAGTGTGACTCACAGGAACACCATATCATGTCATTTATGGTGCTTGCAGAGTGAAGAGTGAAGCCGTACAGTATACTTTCCCATACAAGGAAACCAACATTTCAATTACAAAGTTCTTACATAAAAATCTTAGAACCTACATTTATAACTCAGACATACAAAATCTCTAGGAGAGTTTCTTCTCCTTTGACACTATTCTTGATCGCGAAAAGAATATGTTTAAGATAGACCTTTCACATTAAGGTAACATGAGTCTCTGTGTTGCCATTTGGTATATCTTTAGCTGTTGTTCTCTAATCTTCTATATACCTATCACATCTGTGGTTCCTCCAACGAGGGAGAATGTACGAAAACCGAAGGAAAAGTAAGGAAAGTGGGGCTAAGGAAAAGGATCTCTATAGCGTCCAGTGTTAGGCTTTGGAGCCATAAACCAATGGCTACTATGTACTAATCATGACATTGTCTATCACATTTGTTTCACTGATCGTCTTCAGCGAAAATTCTGAAAATGAAATCGCGAAAGCGTTTCGAATAGAGTTTCGGATCCACAGCTGATATGGAGGTGGCATCATACTGCATTGCCTTATAAGCATGCTCGAGCTTTTTACTAATGTCGTAATCTTGGAGTATGTCTATGATACCGAAGAACATTACAACTTCATAGTATTCTCCGGTTGGTTCCATTACCTGTATTTCACCTTCCATTCTCTTTGTGGCCCTCTCGACGCGAGCTGGCATGTTTGTTCCTAACCTAACACTAGCCCACCTGAAACAATAATTAAAGCAAGTAGTCTAGATTATCATCTTATGTTAGTGCACCTTCATATATGAACTTTTTATTTTACGTTAGTGCAACTTCATCAAAGTACAAGATATATAAGTTGACATTTTACTCTTACGAGCTTGATAAGTGCAGTGATATCAGATCGAAGGTGCATCGAGATATCTCGAGTTTTAGGGAAGAACGTCGCTTTATTAGTGATCAATTTACGTTTTACTGCGCCTTAAGAACACGAGGATTTACAGATACTTACCAAGCTGGGTCTATTAGAAGCTGATCCATGTCTACTCTTGATAGACGAGGGCCACCTTGATCACTTTCTGCATCATCACAGCCTGTGAAAGAGTGACTTATCAGTCATATTGTGGAGATGGTCCAGATTAATGGTGCTACATTGCCTTTGAAAACCGATAGAAGATCTAACCAGTTGGAGTACGAGCTCCAGAAGGAACTAGGTCCCCTGCTTTTGACGCTTCCCTAAAATGAATGCCGACGAGCATGCTGTAATCCATTATTCTCTCCTGTTCCAGAAACTCGCAATCTCTATCTACTTGTCTGTAGACACATACAAATGCTAATGAATATGAAATATTTTACTAGTATGGATAGATACTGCAGGGAAGAACGAGCAGGGGTACCTGCAAAGTTCTTGGAACCACGTCTTCTGCAATCGAAACATGAAGTTGAGATCAAGGTCCTTGAGTATTGTACTCGCATCTAATTCCTCTTCGGGTTTATCAGTTGATCGACCAAGAGAAGAACCTTTCAAGTCAAAGCGTTTATGAATGGTGTACTGGGTGCAGAAGAGGTTTCCCATTATAATGAAGCGCACCTGAACTTGAGAGCATCATTATCTGCCTAGCAAGAACTACTTCTCAACAAGGGGAAAAAAATGAAGTAGCGAGTTTCTGAACTAACTTTCTTTTGGATTGTGCCTGTCAATTTCACACAGTGAAGACCGAAAAACTTGGTAACTAGCGTGTTCTCATGTGCTCGGACATGATTATAATATGCTGACAACATCCTTACAAGCACCTACATTAGAACATTGAAAATCATTCCTATGAAGATAAGTGAACAGAAGTAAGAAATTATGTCGGATATCAAAGTAATCAATGGATGTTGGAGCAGGAGCATTACTTTAACTTCTGACTTTTTCATTGTCTTAATCATGTAACGATCATCACTACTCAAGTAGAAGAAGCTTCCACTTTTCCCTGGAGAAGACAGCTCCCTAAGGGCTTCATTGCCACAAATCGATAACATGTAATCTGCTGCATCCACCTTGAAAAGCTTCCTTAGTGCTCTAGGAAATGCCGAGAGGTCAGTTCCTGCTGAAGGTTTGCTAAAGATTTTAGCAGCAGTAAGATGAATATGAGGCTGACCTGAAAACTAAAGGGCAGTAATCTTTCCATTTGAATTCACAAGAACTGTGGGGGGGAGTGTACTTGGAGCCTTCCGATGGAAATTTCGTCCAAACTTTTTCCTTGGGATCAAAAGCAGATGACTTTAAGTCGAGGGATGTAGGCGGAGCAGGTCTTCCAACAGCATGCCTGCACAATAACACCCCATTTTCGGAATTATTAGTACCAAAGCAACACTTGTTGTATCATCAGCTGAGAAAATCTACAGAATTTACGTTTGAAGAACCACTTATAAAGATAAATTATGACCGCAAAGTAATGAACTCACTATGATTACAGCCAGACTATACCCGCGCCCTCCCCTCAAGGCCTTTTACGGAAGAACTAAAAGCGAAAAATGGAGAGACTACAAAGAAACAGATACAGAAACAGGGTGTGGCAAGACAAAGACCTAAGGATTGATCTGCTGAATTACCTGATTCCTAATTGCAGATTGAGCATGAGCTCATAGTTTTTATGACCTTTGGTAATAGTCTCCCCTTGTTTCTTCCCTGCTTTTGGAATTTTAAGTGGTCTCCCTGGAGTCCCTGGTGGTGCCATCTTAGTAGTGTAAGTATCTAAATTTAGACCCTCCAAATCCCCATCTCTCCCACCAACTGAAACCCTATGACTTTCACTTGCAAAACTTCCCTCAGCATCCCACATGTGCCCACCAGTAGGTATCCTTGAGTCAACGGACATCCGACCAGGTCTAATTTTTGGATCCATGCCTTTTGGAGACTTCCATGCCGCCAGCTTCTTCTGCGATGGAAAAACAGTAATCTTTTCAGTTGGACATACCTTACACCCACTCAAAATATTATACAACTCTTGCGGACTTGAACTAGGATCTTCCCCTGATAAGTCAGAGGGATAGTAGGTACCACTAATCTCCTCCGTATCACTACTCCAAACTCCCTTATAGTAGCTTCCATTGTTCCATCTGAAAACACCGTCTCCTTGTGGTAATGCGTCTACCCAGTTTCCTTCGAATCTATCCCCGTTTGCCCAAACAACTGATCCTAGCCCAAAAAACACCCCATTTCTCCACTCCCCGGAGTAACAATTCCCATTGCTCCATTTGTATCTCCCCTGTCCTTCTTGTACCCCATGTCGCCAATCACCATCATAGCAATCCCCGTTTTCATAATTCATAACACCATGCCCATGTTTCATGTTCATCACCCAAAAGCCTTTGTATGTGTCCCCAGTAGCCCCTGTAAAAGAACCTTTACCATCCATATAGCCGCTTTTGAACTCTCCTTCAAAGAATGCCCCTGAAGGCCAACTAAACCTACCTTTCCCTATGGCTTGGCCTCTAAACCATTCTCCTACATACATGCACCCATCTGTCCACAAGTACTTTCCGTGACCATGTGGGCAATTCTCAAACCACAGTCCCATATAGTAATCTCCATTTGGGAGGAACCTCTCAACCTGGAATGGGTCACATGGAAGATTGTGGCTGCTTCCATCCTCGTGTGTGCTATCATCGCCATACTCCTCGCTGACATGGACCATAGACGTTGACCCAAATATGCTGTGTGCTCGTTTCTTTGCCGCGGCTTGTGTCCTGCGCAATGTAGCTTCCCATGCTTTCGCCATTTGACAATGTGGTTCTCTGCTCATGTTAGATTAGAAATGGAATCTATAGTACTTATCTTGTGCATTATTATTGCCTTGTTTATGTCATCAAAGATTAAATATTATGTACAAGCACCTGAGAAAATATAAAATGTCATGTACATGTACCTGATCAGTACTCATCAAGAGGAACTGCAAGTGCCCAAATGATCAAGTCTTCAGTGTTTGACATTGCAGCAATAGAATTTTGTACCTTGTATATGTCTTTATGATCATGAAATATGTACACATCCAACCAAGACCAATCTAAAAGTGATAAAAGCAATTATATTTTCTATATATTTGTTTTCCTATAAACTTTGGCTATCTTCCTCTATATTAATTTTTTGTTTCTATGACACAAGTGAATGGAAATTCCATGCAATAGTGGCTGTCAAAATGCCACTCGTGAAAGGCGGAGGGATTTCCTAATCTACAATGAGATGAAGAACAACAATCAGCTACAACTGCTAATGCCCACAAACTAGTAAGAAATGAACGGACACTCAGAAATGTATTTGCCATATTTAGAGCTTGGCTTGCCTACAACTTAGGGGATGTGGTAGTTCGCATTTCCTACCTATCTCCTAAACCAAGGGAAAATCATTTGTCATAAGTTCATCACAACAAATTTAAAAAGTCATCTGTTGTCTTCAGATATTTGGCACCAGTCATGTATCTTAACACTGAAGTATACATTGTAGCATGAAAGTTGAAACCAATGTTGCATTGTTGCTTGATCTTAGTGCTGGTTGTTACTAGACTACTTGGCCTCTGCACTTAGCCTAGACTTTTAAAGGGTGCAAGGCCATCAAAATGTTATTGCTCAACAACATGTTATTATGACAGGATCAACTCAATCAAAAGCCTAAACTGATTTTGTGACTCAATCAATATATAGATATCTAATACTTACATGATTTATCTCATATCATATGTGGCAACTTCAAACTATTATCTATTATAGCTTACGTTGTACAAGACTTGCCAAACAACGGTGACATCTTGTAACAACTTATATTAATATTGTATAACATTTTTAAGCACCACTATTTTTGTGTTCGATATGATGCACTAAGGCCAAGTTCCAACTAATGCATACAACTTGTTTCCTAAAAAAAATGCATACACCAAGTAGAACAAAGAGAATTCAAGCCAGAACCTGAATGCTCTAGGCCTTTGCCTTGACTTTGTCTTTCGGAGGAGACATCATTAATTCAACTATTGTAGGTTTTGGGTGCATTAGTATCTCATAATACGTGTTCAACGTAAAATTTATACTCTTGGAACTTCGTTTCAATTCATGATTATTAATGCAAATGTCACCTAATCGATGTGGTGAGGACAAAATCCATATTATAAAACTTTCCCGCGAGATGTAGAACTCCAACCAGTACGTGAGGATATTCATTTTATTTTTGATACAGAATTTTATTACAGAGAGGGACCAACAACACGACCCAAAACCTGGATTGTTGGCTTGTTGCTACCAATAAAATGTACCATAAACTTTTGATTAATTGAACAAGATCTTAAAATTGCTAATTACCTTCTAAAGTAGTTCTTAAATTAAAATTCTTTTTGTTTTTTTTTTTTTGACAAAACTAGCAAAATCCTTTTCGTGTAAAAAAAAACATCAATTAACTGTCCGAACATGTTTCAAACTAAAATAACTTCATGAACCACCAATCAATAAACCCGAGTGCCTTTATCAAATTATTTATTACCAAAATTTTCAACAGAGCTGGCCAGAATGCCAGATAAGGAGGTGCCAGTTGCTTATATGACATGAAACCACCAGAAAACACTGACATGCTAAGTGTAGATCGATCACAATAGCAAACGCTTAGCTTAAACCCACGGCGGCTTAATACCAAATCCACATCACATAACACTAATAGTAAGTAATAACATAACTATTTTCTACCCACAGGTGGGAGAATTGAAAACACAAACAGAGCGTCTGGGCATATTCCCATCACCAATTATTATTAAGAGTATTCATCAAGACCACAAACACAACTATGCGATTGTAGAACTCGGACTTATTTAGACTAACATAACCAATGTGCATAACCTTTGCTTCATAGAGCACATAATATTCCCATCTGTAGAATTTCAGGCTGCGCAAACGCATGGCCTGGATATTGCCACATATAAACCAGCTTCCTCGGACTAAAAGGATCAGTAATTCTGCAATGCCTATAGGCATCCACAGTTTGATATCTTCTCAAGGTCTAGTAGATTATGCTATTTACTTATCCAGCATCAAAAGCCAACCCAATGAACTCGAACCTTCCACAAACATGCCCAATCCATTCAGCCAGACTAGCACTAACCCTTAAATTTCCAATGTAGTCACCCAACTCATCCACCGACTCCATCCATCCCGTCCGAATATCTCGGCACCTGTTAAGCGGAGACATCAATCTCATATTCTCAAGCATCACATCAAAGTATAAAAAAAAGTTACAAGAGCAGGATAACTAATAACAAATACACATATGATACACAGCCAAAGAGATAAACATACTCGTAATGTCAGAGCTGTCTAGCTTAAAAAGAACATTGACCCCCAAGTATTCAGACAAGTAAAAGCCTTATTAGCCCCTTGTAAGCTGATTGTTTTCCAGTCTATAGCATCAGCCAATGAATTTATCTTTATTTATCGAAGTGTGGAGATACAGCAATCATCAACACTGAATCAAATATAGTCCTTAAATGGCAACCACAATGCACCTTAAACAGCCAAACCCATGACACATAAGTGTATACCAGACATCTAACAAGAAAGTAGGTGAATAGGGCGGAAACATACGACAAAAGTAAGCGGCCCCAAATATAGTCGTGCTAGCTACCGTGGTACAGAATAAATGAAGCGAGGGCATAAAAAATGGGAGCCAAATTAGTGGTGGATATCAAGTATTTGGTAGAATAACAGCAGCAATAAAAGCTGGAGAAAGGAACTGGAGGGGACTGTCATCAGTTTTGACTATGCTAAATTGCTGATAGCCTGATAGACAGGCTGGTCCCAACTTCAGCCTTATAACCAAAATTCAGAGTCTAATTTCAAATCCTATGTCTTTCCAAATCCTTTCTCATGAAATAAACTCTATACCAAAGACCATAAACTATTTGAGCGGTCAAATCAGCATAATTAACCTTCATTCACTCTCACAGTTCTCTTCGTCAATCATGCCCACAAAGTCTAAGTGTTACTATAGCGAAAAAGCGAAAAAGTCGAAACCCGAAAAGGCCATGCAAACAACTACCTTTATATGAGGTTTTCATTTGAAATTTTCAAACAAAAGCAAATTTTCATACCAACAGATAAAATAAAGTAGATAGGCATACAACCTCAAAGGGCAGGGCACCTAGTCATTACGAAACCAGATCGCAAGATAAAAAATAAGGAGACTACCATTCAGAATAGAATTATACAAATGAAGTGGAAAAAAATGACTTCAGAGCATGCAAAAATGATACTGAACATATAAAATATCAACCTAAGTGCTTCCAGGACAATAAGATACCAAACTTTCTTTATCACTAAAAACTCCTGATGCAGCCTACAAACCGACCTTCACTAATCCCCTAGAGTGGTTTAAGCATTCTCAATGGAAGTTACTACCCTGAATATATAAATGCACTTTTCAACAGGAAAGTGGCTGCCTGTACATACCTGTATTAAAGCAGGGGCCTGCAACACTTTCAAGTATCACTCAAGCTTCAACAAAAACATAATATCAATGCAGGACTGAAGCACGATGCAGAAATGGTAGCATCTGCCTCCAGATATTCGCCTCCGTAGATCCTTGACAAAGGAGGCTGTCAGTTAATATCATGAGAGTAAAAACAGATCCTTTAAAGAACTAATGAAAAATGAAACCCTACCTTCAAACTTTGGACATAGATTTCACACCAAAAAACGACTTCCCCACATAGACTGCCCATGAAACTGTTCAGGCAGAGACATCGTCTGCTGCTTCACTTTCTGCTGCTGCTGCCCCCCATATAGTTTCAGATGATCCGAAAACCGATTATCCTGCCAGAGTTTGTGGCTCTCAGATGGAAATTGAAATGCCGAAGCCTGTTTTCCAGGGAAAGGAAAGCTAATTGCTCCTAACATTTCAGTACTCTTGTCCACATGATTAAATGATGTTCCATTAAGAGTGAAGCCAGTGTTGATGCCATTGTCCTGTTTTACTGTAGATGGTGTCTGATATCCATCTAACCAACTATAATCATCCATTATTGGGTTCTCATCCTTCATACTCGACCAAGGTTGAAAATGACCATTATATTTCGAAGCAGCAGGTGTGAATCCAGGTGGAGGACCAGCATGCCTGTTGGGCCTACTAACTGGAGATTTTTTAGAAAAGGCCGGAGACATTGACTGGGACTTCAGAGGATAAATGTTCACATCTATTCCAGAAGAGATAACAGAGTCGGTCTTGGATGGCATTACGTCTTCAGACACCTGAGCAGAATAACCATTACCAGTGTTGAAATTGACAGAGTGTGGAAAAGGCAGTGAAAGGGCAGCAGATTTCAGTGTTGTAAGATTCTTGGGAGGCGGAGGCTCCTGGTTAATCGTATACACATCATCCATCAGACCAAAATTCTTGAATCCATTCATCATGGAAGCCTGCTGCTCCACCAGCCAACCAGAAGAGTTAAGCTGAACAGATTGCCCAGAAATAGCACTAGGGATAAAGGTTGATGGTCTTGAAGTTGTACCAAAACCATTCTCCACAAGAGTTCCATTAGGTGCGGTTGAAACAGAATGTGCATAACCTCCCAAATCTCTGTCAGACAAATTGGCACCTAGCCCAAAATCTTCGTGAGATGGCAATGCTGGAAATGCTGTATCAGCTTGTTTATCTGTAGCTGAAGGCTTAAAAACAATTTCCTCTTCCTCATCCTCTACGTCCACTATCTTTGCAGCTGGCTCCGGAACTCCCACACTAATACTTTTTTCAGTTGGCAGCTCTTGACACGTGACATTCATCATAAGCATTTCAGCATTACTGCTAAGTGAATACTGGGGATGAGCACCAAGAACAAATTTCTTCAGGTTAGAATCAAAGTATATACCCTGCTCTCCAACCCGAACAACTTCAGTGAAGGCCTTTCCAGCTGCTATGATCCGCTGAACACGAATCTTCTTCTCCTTCACTCCCCCATCACTCCCAAATGATTGCTTCCTGGAGAAATCCAAGATCTGTTGTGCAGGATGAAGAGGCAGAAATCCCCTCAGCTCAAAGTCCTCCCATAGAGCAAATTGATTCTCTGTTTCACCTTCTTCATACTTGCTCATATTGAAAAAGCAAGTTTCATCAGCATCATCTGAGATAAACCCACTCGCTAAGAGCTTGTTAAAGAACGCAATGCAGGATTTCCAAAAGAACAATCTACTGTCAGCTTGTTTTTCTCCCAATTCACTGCCAGTGGCAACATCTGGATAGCAAGCTAGCCATTCCACAAACACCAAAACACCAGGCAATAAAAAACTTGACAAAGGATCATTCAACTGTGAACATCTCTCGACCACGAGGCCCATCAATTCAAAAACTGCAGTATATGCATTCTGGAGGAGAATCGGACGTTGTAGGATTTCAGCATATGATTGATTCTCAGATTCTCTATTCACATTGTGCACTGTAAATATGAGAATCGCTACCAGCCTGACAATGACAAGGCCACACTCAGCAGCATCTGAACCAAAATTGTATTGCTCTTCCGATCCAGCAGAAAGTAGCAAGATAAGATCATTCTTGGCCATGGATAACACATCCACGAAAGTTTCGAGGCTGGAAACATAAGCAGCAAAAGATTAATAAACTGAGTATTGTAAATAACTAAATCACAAATATAAAAAACGAAATACCTCGTGCGTGTAAACAATATGCCATTTACTCTGACAAACTTTACGCAGAACGCTATGAAAGTTTCAGGAATATTTGGACCCTTTTCCTTTTTTGGACTGGGCTGACTTCTACTATCTTTACGCAAAGCCCTAGCTTCACCTCTTCCTCTCCCTTTGCCATTCATGACCGGGTTAGCTACCTTGTTTGTAGAAGTTTTCGTATCCTCAAGCAGCTGTAAATAGTTTTGACGATTCTGAAACATAGGAGAATATTCGTTAGAAACTAACAAACGTGACATAGAGCTTGTGTGCTTTAGTGTCTACGTGTGAGATGGAATAACAGCATAATTTCAGATTGTTAGCTGCCCGAAATGAGTGGAAAACCCAAATACCTTCATTTCCAACACAAGGAGAGATTAAAAATAACTGTGTGGCACCTAGATGAAGATCAAAGGCCGCAGATGTGGAAATAAATGCATCATACAAATCATTTAAATATGTGACAAGGGTAATCCCACTAGTACGCAATTCAGGAGGAGTGTGAGAATGCATATCTGTAATTTTAGTCCTGATTTGAAAACCAAGATTAAGTAGCAAAGAGACAAATTACCAAAGTAAACTCCCAACATGTGGATGCCCTATCAACTCTAGCACAAAAAGATACTAGAAACACATGTGTAATACTAGATAGTTCACTGCAGTTGTCAAAAATAAAACATATAGAAGGTACTTAGGCACATTATATTTGCAAAACTAAACCAAGCAAACAACTCCTTTGTCCTAGATGTTGCACAGGTTGTCTCCTAATCAGGTATCATAAACGATACATATTCTTTACATTCCAACACTATCCACCTCAAATGTTTCTCCAATCTCTTACTACTGCTAGTTCATCAGTGCTCTTATGCCATGAATTCCTACCTTATCTGCATTTTTTTGTGCAAAATTACAACTCACCATCCTTGAATTGGTTAATAAAATTCTACACATGGAAAGGAATCTATAATGAACCAGCATGGATATTTATCACAACGAGACCACAATGGTTAAGGTTGATATATGATGTGGCAGCCACATAAATGAAAATGGAACTACCATTCCAAATCCGGAAAGCTGATTCCATTAAGAGTATTGAACTAACTCGAAGAAAAATAACATGATATATGGGCATTCCAGTTTCCGGCTCCTAAAGACCAAAAATATCCTACTGTTAAGAAAATCTCATGACATAACTCACCCTTTCAAATGCAATGATCAGATTGTCCCTTGCTGTTGAGAAAGGGCTTTCAACAGCCAAGCTCCTGAAATAGCGGTAAGTTGCCCCAAATCCATCACCATGATATGCAGCCACTATAGCAAGCTACAAAAGATAAGACCAAAAGTAAATTACTTCAGATGAAATACCAGTCTGTGCAGCAAAAAAGATGTACCAACCCTTGCAACAAACCTGATGATGAGGGTTCCCACTAGATGGCCAAAGTGAAGCTGCTTGCATGTAATAACTAGAAGCTGCTGCAAAATCTTGGTTTTTTGACTCGCCATCTCCATAAAGGCCTTTATAGCGTGCAAGATCACCAAGGTAAATCAAACAACGGTGGCAAGAAATCAAGCCCTTCTTAACATCCGTGGTTTTGTGTCCATCTTTTGACAGAATAATCTGATTTTCTGGATCATCTGAGAAATAGCCAAGAGGCAGACCATACTTTGCTCTAATTTTCAACATTAGCTCGTGATAGAATCCAGTAGCCTCTGAGAGAAAGGTCTTAAACTGAGATCTGATTCTCGCAAGCCGATCAGGATGTGTGGGACCACCTTTTCCGTTCTGTACTGGAGAAGCAGCATTTGGAGAAAGAGCTGCATTGTAGGCTGCTCGTAGCTCTTCTATCCGCCTGTAATGTAACTGCCACAAAGCAAGCTCTATCTCATGCTGCTCAGCAAACGAATGATCCTCGAGAATAATAGACTCATAGTTCTCTCGAATTTGTTGCCATGCATTGGTGTCATAAGGACCTCTGGCATATGCTGGCTTACGTCGGGCATTATCCAATTCCACACTCTGCATGGTAACACAAGTTGGATAAATGAAGGTCAATCTAACATGGAAAAAGGTCATAAGTACACAGAAAACTTTCAGCAGCAGCATCGTACTATCTCCCTGATAAATAGAGGGGCGCAAAACACTAGAGATAAAAGGTTAATTTTATCTTTCAATAACCTTGTAACCACCCTTACTATCTTTTACTACATGCTCCCTGTTAAATACAACCAACTGTATTACAATAACCTCATATACTAGGTTTGCTGGCACCTCCACCAGGGTACAGACAGCAAATGGTACATATATAATAAATAGAAGCTCAAAACCTTGCTGCTTTGAATATAGAAGACAAGAATCTATTCAGCATATCTGCTTAAGACATCAACTACTATCATATACGGAGTAACAATTAAACATGACGGCCAGTAACAACACAAAAAATACATGATCAACCAACAGAGATCCTAATTCCTTTCCACCAAGCCAACCATGCTATTAATTTCATACTAACAGTCATATGCATAGTTCCATTCACAAGAACAAAATTTATCTGAAGATACATTGCAACCAATTTTAAATGTATGTAACCAACAGCGATAACCTGCCACCTCATACACATAAATGCGTAAATCTAAAACTGGGTGAACTTAAAGTTAAGAAATACTTTGTCTAAAGCGTAAATAAGTACTAGAACAGATGCAAAAGATGTGACTTCAAGTTAACATTACAGGCTAACCTTCACGGACTAAAACATAAATATTTCAACATGCTTCAGTTTTCAAGCCTAATCAAGTTAGGTCCACACACGATCTTCAGACTCCTATATATTTCCTGTAAGCGACACGGCTCAATAATCTATATTCATCTGATCGTGAACATAAAAACTTTTATAGAATCAGGGGAAGAGAACCTCAATATCTCCCCAATGTTCACCCAATATGTCTACTGAACTTGAACACTAGTGACATCATTTAATCCTCGCTAAAGTACAATAATAACTTGCTCCAAGAAGTAACATATAAGGCTTAGAAACAAATGGTCAACATACACAAACTGCAAAGTACAAAATTTTCCGCTGAGTCTCAGGAAAATGTAAATTAACAAAAGCTCCACTCAATACATTAAAAGCCAACAAAGAAACCAAATACAGCATATCAAACATGCGCCAAAAAGTACAAACAAAAAAAATAAAATGAATAAAAAAAAGGGAACAATCAAGTGGGAAAAACAGTATTCGTGCCTTGTTGTAAAGACGCTGGGCACGCTCCCTAGAAGAAAGCTCTGACGGTTTATCCATCTGAACAGCCATTGCCCATCAATTGCAAGCAAGAAAAAAGCACTCTAAGAGCTATATTATCAAAAGCAACGCGCAACATTTAACCTGCGCGAAACTGCAAGCAACCAATTAAAGCACCATTAGATGTCGCCAGAGAATGAGATAATCACACATAAGAAAGCTAAGCTGAACAGGTAGAAAACATAACTAGGTCAACAACAACGCTTGACACCGTGTGTTTGCACATCCACTGACCATGTAATGACCGACAAGCAACAGACTATTAAAGTGAACACCAACACAAAATAGTTAACGCAACCCAGCCCTTCTATTGGCTGCTAGTCTGCTACCTTCTAAACTTCACTAACGACAACATAAGCCTCGCATAAAACAAGGTGGAAGGACTTCCACTAGCTCGAAAAGAACCCACACATGTCTAGAGGTAGAAATACCTCTCGAAAAAACTTCCCTCTCCATCAAGTTTAATTACGACGCCTAAGATAAAAGAACTAACAGTCAAACATTATCCTAAACACTGACATAAAGATACACTGACGCGGCAACTCGGCAAGTCTTCCCTAGCTAACCAAAACTATTTAGGAGGCTGCAAAGATACGCTATCCTCGGTCCGGAACTAAAACAAACCCTTACTCCAAGAAAACCGCGCTACGGAAGTCTTGCCGATAAACATTTCCATACAACCACAAATACACATACGACTACGAGCAACACGCAAACAAAGAACGACTTCCAAATTCAAGAAAGAATCCTCAATTCCGACATCCCGTGCCTCATATTAACGCCACCGCCACCACGAGACAAAAGCTCTAGAAAAACAAACAACCACTAGAAATTCCGACACCGCGCACCTCACACCTCACAACAACAACCCTCCCCACCCCCACAATTTTAACATCGTCTAAAGAATTACGCAATTCCTCGCGGCAATTACCCTAACCAGTCAACATACGACGCAATTACTACCTCTCATAACTCAACGCACATGCATAAAACCACAACTAAACATCACAATTCACAAACGATCATAAAAATTCACCATAACATCAAAAATCACACAAATAATCAAATTCATCCAAACAACAACAACATCATCAACATCAACAAAATAAAACATATATATGTCGACCATATCAAATTTTCTCAGCATGAAATTACGAAAAAACAAAAAAAAAAAAGAAAGGTAAAAAAAATATTACTACCTTAAAAAACACCGGACAATTCGCAGATCTACATACAATTCGTAGCATAAGAAAAGACGAGAAATTATAATTTTTAGACGAAATTAAAAAGAGGAGAGAGAAAAATTAGGGTTTGTTCGAAGAAAATATGATCGATTGATTTTAATTGGGGAAAAATGATTTGCGTCTATGTATATTTATATTTTACCTTTATTTATATTCATTTATTTATATATCTACGTGGTATTTACGTTTTTTTAAGGAGGGGTACTATTTTTATTTATTTTTTAAATTAATTTTGGGTTGATTAAAAAAAGGGAAAAGTTGGTTTGTCTGATTGGGTCTTGTTGTTATGTTATGTTTTATTGAAGTAGAGTCGTTTTCCAAGTCTTTTCTTTTCTTATGCTCGGGACTTGGGCCTTTTTTTTGGACTTACGGAGTATTTTTATTTTTTTTAGAAAAATAAGATAAGTTCATCAAAAATAAAATAAGTTTAGTAAAAATAAGTAAAATTCAGCAAATATAAATTAAGTTAAGATAAATTTAGTAAAAATAAGTTAAGTTAAGATAAGTTTAGAAAAAATAAGTTAAGTTTAGCAAAATAAGTTAAGTTCAGATAAGTTCAGCAAAAATAAGATAAGTCAGATAAGTTTCAGTTCTAATAAGTCCTATAGAACAGGGCCTTAGAATGGACTAGTTGTTTTTGGCAAATCATTAGGTGCTTTGGAGAGCAGGGTCGGTCCTGATCCTTGGCGAGGAGGTGTGATGGCTTGGAGTGCATCCTAAAAAGGGGTGCATTTAAAGAAAACTTTGTGTTTATTTTTTTAATTTTATACATCAGCAACACTCTTATAGGACCGTCTTTCTATAAGTTATGAAAAGACGGCCCATAATAGAGGCCCAAACGTATTACGGAGTACAAAACAAACGCGCCCAACTCATAGTAATTTCAGTCTTTCTCCCAAACCCACTCTCCCGCTCAAAATTTTCCAACCAACACTTTATGCCCCTCAAAATTTCCAAACCAACCCTCATGTATATCACCGACCCCGTCACCGCGATAGCTTTGATTGCCACCACAAGCCTCTCTATACCGCCATTTTTACTCATGTGCTGGGAAGTGCGTTGATAGAATCGATGCAATGGGCTCGACGCAATGTTGTATGTGCGGGAAAGCAAAGAGCGGACAAAGTAGTGGGCAGGGGGAAAGAGAGGAAAAAGAAGGGAGGCGAGAATTCAGGGAAATGATGTGTTTTGTTGTTCCAGGGGACGGGAGGGGGTCCAATGGTGGTGGATGTGGCTGGGAACGACGCCGAGGATGGGGCAGTGTAGAGGAGACAGAAAATATAATGTAGCATCGATTGAAATAATGCACCAGGTGGTGGTTATGGAGGTGCTTTAGAGAATTAGAGGGGAAGACGAATTAATGAAGGATGGCATTTTCATAACATAGATAAGTAGATGACAAAGTTTGGTGAATAAGTTTGTGTTGTAACAACACACTGTTAATAGTACAGAGTACTATCCACCATCATTTGGGATCAAAAATACTATTCACCACCATATATGCCACATTAGCCGAATAAGTTAAAAATTGATACGTTAAAGTTCAAAACTCGTGTTTATAAGTTAAAAATTGTACTTTTTAAGCTGTAAATTTATCATTCGAATTTTTAAACATCCACTATTTTTTATTAATTAACAAGTACAGCTATAACTTAGAAGCTACCACTTTATTTTATATATCTTACTTAGTATATAACGCTCCATAAGTGAATGCGGTCACCTAATAACATAAATCTCGCAATTCATAGTTAAAAAGTTACTTATTATATCTAATATTATTCATTACGGAGTATAAAATCAAGTCATCCTCATAACTTAAAGGGTTATATTGTTGAAATGGACCTTTATAAAACGTTTTTTGTGACCTGAGACCTTTATAAAAACTTT
>CAAKMY010016209.1:2345-24510 GCA_901111285.1 Corrigiola litoralis
AGCTTTACTCATGAATAGTGTCAAACAAGGAAGTAGGAAGTTTAATTTGGAATGGAGGAAGTATACTGCATCGCTTCCTATACAGTGCATATCTACTATTGATACATTTAAAATTAGGGGGGGGGGGGGTATGTAATGTATTGTAAATATTCGTCTAAAGTGAGCAAGGAGATCTTTTTTTGGTGGGATGCGCCTCCTTGTGGTTGGGTGACCCCAAACACAGATGGAGCATCTAAGGGGAATCCAGACCTAGCAGGGGGAGCAGGGTTGATTAGGGACTCCTTGGGTCGCTTCACCTCAACATTCACAGCTAACTTTGGTATTTGCACGTCCATTCGAGTAGAGCTCCTCGCGCTAGCAAAAGGGCTTCAGCATGCATGGGAGCTGGGGTACAAGAGGGTGCTTGTGTCCGTGGATAATGTGGTCTGTGTCAACCTTGTAAATGGAGAAGATGACACAATGAGTGCTAATAAACACACTGTGGATTTGTGTCGAGAATCGGCCCATCGAGAGGAATGGCAAGTTCACATCAGCCACTATTATAGGGAGGCGAATTTTGCGGCGGATTGGTTAGCCAACCAAGGTGTTATTCAAGCTAATAAGATGTTGATTGTGTCATCTACACCTCCAGGATTAGCCACAATTCTACACGATGATCTCGCAGGGGTGGCAAGACCTCGTTTTGTTTTGTTTTAATTCTCTATTTTGTAATGGGGTTTCCCCTCTTTCTTCACCAAAGAAAAACTTTGTTGCGTGCTATTATAGTAAATAGAAAAGGATAGATACATCACAACTAAGACGTAATTCATTTTACTTATAGAAAGGTATTTGTTCATACAAAATGAATAAAAAAAACGAGTACTCGATCCCCAATATAAACGAAACAACTCTCCCACATTTGAACTTGAATCTTCAACGGCCAAATATCTACAAATCATAACATTTGGAGTTTTTCTAGAAATTTCTCCTATTTGACTGAACTTTCTCTTCTTGCGGTTTTAATGAATTCATGGAGTAATGTTTATTGATTTTTTTCATTGTTTGAGTTATCGATTGTTCTTTGCAATTAGATATTATCATATTCAAACCCAAGGCATTTTACCTTGATGGTATTCGCAATTTACTAATGTTAGATATTAAGCTCATATGATAGACGACACCTCCTCTCGTTAGCAAGAAACATTAGACGACATTCGTATTCTAATTATAAAACTAATAAAGTTTGAGAATACATAACACTAAACATGAATAGCCCAAACCGTAGACTAGTCATTGACAACAATTTATCCCAAATGTCAATGACTCTCATGTGGGAAAGAAATAACACTCATCTAGAGAAAGTCTCTATGGGACACTAATATTTTAACACCCAACACTAAGTAGGGTGTTGGGGTAGGAAAGAGAGAAATCATTAAACAACGTTTGAAATAAACTAGTATAATTATGAATTAGACTTAAGTAATCTTGTATCAGGTCATTTTGGATCGAATCGGTTCGGATCAAATAACTTTGGATTAAATCTAGCAAAATCGAATCGGATTCAGATTAGATTTGGTCAATTCAGATTTTCGGATTATTGTTTTTGTATCAAACTTGATCACACATCACTTCAGTCAAATCAAATGTTCAGATTCAGATCAGGTTTGCGTGGAGTAATCATAAGACATAAAACATGAGAAACCTTTTTTCTTTTTTTGTTTGGACAACGGCCTATCCTTTGCTAATAGAAGGTGTCATGAAGCTCAATTTTGATGGTTCGCGCTTATATTCTGGTCATTCAGCGTCGGGGTTCATTATTCGTGATTCAATTGGAGCTCCGATTTGTTATGGTTCTTGAAATGTTGGGGCTGTATCCGTTTTGTTTGCAAAAGCCCTTGTCATATCATCATTGAAGGGGATAATATATGCGTCATTAATGCTATTAGGAGAACATGAAAGGTTCCTCGGAAGATCAAGCTTCTCATATCAGATACCAAGACTATTATTTGTTCGTTCACGGAAGTCTCCATATATCATTGTTTTAGAGAGGGTAATAGAGTTGCGGATTATCTTGCATCTTTAGGTCACTCTCTCACCCCATCCCCCATACCTTAATTGTTTATGGTCATGGATTATGAGTTATATCTCCTTCTAAGAAAGGATTCTATAGGTTGAAACTACATTCGTGGTTCAACCTAATCTTATTTTCTAAAAAAAAAAAAAAAATAGAGGCATGGTACTACATTGCCACTCGAGGTAGCACTAGGTTTTGGTTGAAGCACTTACAATTTTAATTGCTCCATTCACATGGGTTAGGAGTAAAACCCAACCTCATGGAATAGAAAATGCAAGACTCATTAGGAGACATTAACCACTAAACACAGCACGAGAAACCACTAATTACAGCAATGAAGAACTGCAGTGCAGCGTTCCTCGTTTTCTTCCTCCTTTTATATGAACAACATACTTACAGAGGCGGAGGAAATAAAGTTTTACAGTACGATAAAAGAACATGGGAATTGACAACCCATAGCAACCTGAACTACTGTAAGAGTCATATCTACAGGATGTACATATTTGAGGAAGAATAGTTTGGAAAGAGCAGGAAGAGATTCCCCACATAAGTTTTGTTGTTCTCGCTCCCGCGCCCCCTTCTTCTTTCTTATTTACACCACAAACCCCTCCATGCACGATATATGGAACGAGTTAAATCAATACTCTTAAATGTGTGTTGTATCTTCTTGTCCGATGAATGAGATAGCCTTGCTATTTCTCAAATTACCCTGAAATTAATTTTGAGCAATGATTATTGAATGCAAAAATATGTGTCTATTATCTATATTCTAACAAGTACTGGAACGATAATTTATACCTTCTCCAGAAAATGGAAATAGAGCCTCAAACATGTCCTTTTTCTCTTCATCCAAGCCATCCTTTGAGGAGAAGCTCTGAGCATCGCTCACACATTCTTCAGAGAAAGGAAATATAGCCCCAAGCGTGTCGTCTTCTTCCTCATCCAAGTCATGCCTTCTGGAGAAACACTGAGCATCATTTGGGCATTCTTCGGCGGAGGGAAATAAAGATCCAAGCATGTTGTCTTCTTCGTCATCCAAGTTATCCTTTCTGCAGTTGATGGCCCCACTGACTGCTACATTTTCTTCCGAGGGAAATAATGATCCAAGCATGTTGTCTTCTTCGTGATCCAAGTCATCCTTTCTGCAGTTGATGGTCCCACTGACTGATACATTACTCACTACAACCTTGGTAACTTTTTGGCAACCAGCTGATTCAAATGTCTCTCTAGGTTCGACAAGCAAAGAAAATATGCCTCCAAACATATTCTCATCTTCTTCCTGATTTGACTGATCTTTTATAGAGCTGTTCGTGCTGCCGGGTGCTGATAAACTTGCAGCCTCAGTTGCCATCTGGCATCCAACTGGCTTCGTCATCACCCCGCCTTCTTCGGATGGAGCACATATGCCTTGAAACATGTCCTCTACTTGCTGACTATACTGGACTTCTGGAAAGTTGGCATAATTGATTCTTCCAGCAGTAAAAGCCTCACATTCTTGTTGACCTGCCACAGGCTCCAGAGCCATGTCACTATCATCAAATGATGCAAACATGCCTCCAAGCATCTTCGGTGCCTCCTGATTAAAGCCATTTTTTCGGGAGTTGCTCCTGCTAACTTCTGCTGCACTAGCAGTCTCAGAAGTTCTTTGTCCCCAAGCTGGCTCTGATGTCTCCAGCCCTCTCGAGATAGGGAACATGACTCCAAACAAATAGTCTTCCTGGGTCAACCTACCTTCAAAGGAGCTAGTGTTGCAGCTTATAGCAGCATTACTTGCAGACACAGTTCCGATTTGGCCCTCAGCTGACTCCATTATACTGCCATTTAAGTCCAAATGATAATACAAGGGCCCAGACTTGTTCTGTTCTTCATCCACCCTTTTACCCTTTCCAAATGTAGTGTCGCTGCTAGCTGCTGCATCATCACTCATCACCACAGTTGCTTCTAGGCCCTCAACTTCATTGGTTTTCTCACCATCTTTTTCGATAGAAGAAAACACAAGGCAAGGGAGATCTATTTCCTGATTAAGGTTCTCTTTATGAGAATCCAGGCTGCAGCGGAGAGCTGCATTGTTCATATCCTCAGTTTGGCTTGGGTTTACACCTGGGACTAATTTCTTGCAGAACGCGTTCTTAAACAGCATTCCATTGCCAACAGAATCATGAATCTTGGATGAAATGCTTCCGTCACCATGCACATGACTGGCATCACCATTATGTTCTGGAACCTCATTTTGCCAGTTCATGTCAGACAGAGGAGTTTGTTCACTTTTGACGACTCCACTAGACGATGAGTGACTTTCTGATGCACGTACCTCATTTGGCTCAACAGAAATGACTTCAATAAGACAATTATGCCTCGAAGAGTCAGAAGGCTCACTTGCTGTGCCTCTACGCTTATTATCCAACAGAGAGAGCTTGCTACGACCAGTTTCTAGCTTTTCAGGGGAACATCCATTTGTATTTTGGTAATAGGGCATGTAAGATTGTTCAGAATTCAGATGATCCAAGTCAAGCAGATATTCTATTCTTCTTGATGATCCTGCAGTCAAGAAAATGAAGATCAGTACCATTTTACTTAATTAAAGACAGGATGATGATATATCAATGTTTTAGGTACAGAAGTTTGCCAGAAAAGGCATCCTACAAAAACTCAAGGGTGGGGCCTGGTAGACCATAATGGAAAGCACAAGCACAAAATTCATCTGTTTAGCTAATGTCAGAAATAAATTACTCAATTCTAAAATTCTAAAAATGTTGACAAATACGATAACTTGCAATATCACACTCTTATTACTTACATCTCATGGTGTATATGTTCATAATTTGCGAAAGCCAATAAATAACACCTCAGTCTCCACATACAATATCATCTCACAATTGAGCAAGCCAACCTATGCTGAAAGGGCTATACGCTGTAATGTGATCAAAATCATCAGGTTCTGATACTATATTTCAAACTGATATTCTTATGGAACATGCCTAAATGAAGTATATTTGAAGATGCTCAAGACTCTTTGCATAGAGTTAAATCTCTATAAAACTAACAAATATCATTTCTTTCGTGCATCCACAAATGTTCTTCATGTTTACCAGGTTTAAGAAATAACTCAACTAGTTATTGAACCCAAATATTAGAGAAAACCCTATCTAATAATTGACGAAGAAAACTCTAGACAACACACACTTGCCATCATAGTGAGCCAAACTCTGAAAAAAATGAACAGATAACCAACATCACATCTCACCTCCATCAGAGCTATCTGTGGAGCTAAAAGATGCTGGTTTTGAGTGACAAATAATAGTCTCTTCAGCTGCTTTGTCTGTTGTATGGGGAGACTCCGAACCAAAAGAAGTTAAATATTTTCCTGCAGATGCACCTCTGCAAAGAGACATCATATATGTTAGCAATAAGCGAATACTGAACAGAAACAAGAAAAGTAGAACTGAAATAAAGCAAGCAGATAAACGAGAATTTTCTGGTAACACAACAATCTTTAGACACTGCTTAGAAAATTTAATCTTCAAACACTTATTATTTGAAATAGTAACATACTAACATAGATAGAAAACTAGAATAACCATTTATTATATATATTTCCAAAAAGAAAAAAAATAACTTCATTTTTTATGAATACTATCTTAACTTAAGAGAGTGATTTGGAAACATTGAAATTATAAAACTTTCAAAGTTTACGAAATAAAGTTATTGTCAAACATTTCCAGTACTTAATGAATGGAATTTTTTTAACAAACTCTACACTCTCATTTTTCTATTAAATTTTTATGACTTTTGTTATTCTTAGATAGTTATTTGGAAAATTTGATGGTATTTGTGGCAATTATGTCAATATCAAAAATTTCTGCCCTACAGACACGTGTCAATTCAAACGCAAAAGGTAATGACGTTATTTATAGGTCACCAAAATTAAACAAGTTTTGAAACTCCGGTCACTAAAGTGGAATTTTTTAACACCAAAGTGAAATTTACCAAAAACCTGAGGGCACCACAATGAAAATTTCCCTAATTCAATAAAGGAAAAATCAGAGCAGGGGGGAAGAAGAAATTAGAAGAAGATAAGCAATGATGTTATTAACAATTCATCGATGTCACAAAGACGGTTAAAATAAGCTAAAAGACAACAAAAACAACAGAAAAGGCGAAAGAAATATGACGAAATGAGGGCACAGAAATTGACAAATTAGGCTGAGAAACAAACTAACTATGTTTTAAACTTCTTAAAATTGACTTTTATAGCTGCATGATTTGGATAAATTCGCCACACCTCTTTTGGTTTCTGTGAACATACTTTAAATGTGCTAAATCTTCCAGTCACTAGATCTTCCTACATCATACATCCCACTTTCAGTTGTTGGTTAACATCAGTTTGCTACACTAAGCAACCTTCTTTCAATGACTCCTTCCCGCTATTAGGCTGTAAGAGCAGCAACGACCATTACCGCAATTGAACCAAGTAGTTAATGTCCTGTCCTGTTTTATTGCTGAATGATGTAGGCTAATCCAGTTTATCCCCTAATCTTGAATATCATAGTATCAGCGTTATCACTGAATCCGAAAGACAACTACTTGGCCTTTGTTATCCCCAAGTGTGAAAAAACATCACTGGCACATTTTTCGCATTTATACACTTATCTCAACCAATAAAACAATCAAATAAATGCATCCATCAGCTTATATTTGATTCATCCATTACAAGTAGGCCTAAGAAAGTCACAAATATTTGATTCATCTTGATTACGCACTCATTCTTCAAAAGATAACCTATAAGCAACCTATGTGACTCTCCCAGGCTCCCAATACGCGAGATCATACCAAAATTCTAATGAAGGATGGAAATGATTCGCGTCTTCCTCCCCTTCTATCTTCAGTATATTTAAGGCACAACCAGCATCACTCGTGTTGTCTTTTTTTTTTTAGTTTCTCAAAAATGGAAAATGGTTCCTGTTGCAAGATTCCGACTTACAAAAATCCGCTCTTAGTATGCCATTTTCGGTTTTCACTTATGTGATTATTAACAACTACCAAAAACAATAACAAAAGAATTTTTCTTCAATTACAGTTCCATAGGAGACACACCATCGTTAGCACTCCCCAAGAAAAAAGACTATCTTGTCTATTATAAATGGCAATATTCAACAATACATGCACAATAAACCGAAAGAATCAATATATTGAAATTATTGTGCATCCATTACTAACTCTAATCTACCCTAAAATCACTTGCCTACTGCAGCCTAAATTGATCGAGAACAAATAAGCACTTTCAAGAGGAAGTGCACAATTACAAAAGAGTATACAAATAGAAAAAGGCATGTAAAGAAAAAGTTTCACGAGGATAAGGAAATGGAAGAAGATAGGAGTGACACAAAGAAAAAAGGAAATAAAGGGGAAGGGAGAACGAGCTTTACTTTCACATATGCATGGGTTCAAGAGATGACACAAAAAATCATAGAGATTAGAGAAGAAAGCAAAAATGGTGGCTAACACAAAAAAAGAATTCAGGTTTACGAAGGATATCTATCTATCTATCTATCTATCTATCTATTTATCTATACAATATTGTTAAAAGGTGTTCAAGAAAAGCTAGCGTGTCACGTGAAAAGAAAGTTTCTCATTTGTTAACATATATCATACGATAGATTCTACAGATTTGACATGTGATCAATGACACCAATATCATATTAGTAGTCATTAGATTGATTTTTCAATATAAATTGCCTATCATCCAATTGTCATGGTTGATGTTATCTATTGTTGTCACGATCTGGCACAGACCTATTGTGTTATTGTATGCATCGTTGAGGATGTCGACAATTTAAGTGTAGGAGAGTGTCACGATTCGCTTTATCGTGATACTGCCGAGCAAGTTGAGGTGCCGGGAGGGGCTAGACACGCATTACGAGGTGAGGTCGGGTCCTGATATCGAAAACAAATCTTTATCATAATATGTTCCAGAGTATGTAAGCATCATGGGAGGAGTTTTGGTGGAGACGGTACTTGTAATTGAGGATGAATTCTAAGTACTTGGTTTTAAATGATTGTTCTACACATTTGATATTCACTCATGTCAGATGGGCAAAATCTAATAACCCTCTTTAGGGGTTAAGAAGTGTAAAGCTCTCCACCTCCCCAGGATGCATGGTCGGATGCAGACGACATGTTATCTAAGTGAATTTCCTCGCAAGATGGGTAATTAGTCCATTGAATATTTACCTTCCACAAAATACCAGCATAGTACATAAGCTATTTCCAGATTTATACAAGAAATCCAACAAAAGGCACATCTTGTCTTGCAATGTATAGACGCCAACACTCACTCTAAAGGATTGTTTGGTTGGTTGTAACGTAATCACCATTGCAATCACCCATTTTTATACTAAAAATGATGGGGTGATTAGGAGAGACAGAGGGAGAGGGTTGAGATCACCATTACAAAGTAAAAGCTCTCATAGTAGAAACTCATGTAATAAATGATTGATAAATAAAACCTATGAAATCACCTTTACATGAGTAGATGTAATCAAACTCATCATCTTCATGTTACTTTCCTCCTTCCCCTTCATTCTCAATTCCATTTAAACTAAAAAACTTACATTACATTACAAAATTGATTACATGCCACCAAACGTGGCCTTAGTGTAAGATGAATTGCACTCAAGCTAACTCTTAAGAACCCTCACCAGTATCAAAGGCATAACCCAATAATAAAAAGACAAATGCCTAAAAGAAAAGAACAATTTTCGTAATAAACTTTGATTCACTTGAAGAGGAGTAAAAAGAAGAGCTAAAAGATTGGAATAAAAATCAACCATACTTTTTGGCAATATATTGTATTCCAGCATATTTCAGAAGCCAGAGCTGTTTAACATTAAATATACATGTAAAGTTACTAAAAATATACTGTGAGCCATAAATATACATTACCTGTCATAAAAAACTGATTTCATGCTATGGAAATGATCATATACAGGCAACAAATCTTTCCGTCTAATTTCAACATCAGAAACAGGAAGTCTCTCAATCTCATGTTCCCCATTTGCATAATCCTGATTTTGTTGTGGGACAATCATGCAGAATGAAATCTGCACAAACAGGAGACACCAATCACAAATATATCGAAATAGAATCACTAAGTATTGTCCGGTACACTTCTCTAATGTGAAGCACTTTACTTAAGTTCGAATTTGACAAGGTCACTATTATAGCTAAAAATCTTTTCCCTGAGCTTTCGACTTGTCCTTCCTCCATTGGTGTGACTCCTTGAGTACCCTCCTCTTCTTCCAACGATAACTTAACTCTTATTACTATGCCTCACTTTATTCTTTCTTCCGCTATTAGTATGGGCTCCTCTCACCTTATCCTTCCTCTAATACTAAGAACAAATAATGGGTAGAAGCATATACTGAAGGATAAAGAAAGAGTTTTATTTTACAAAGACTCAATGTGGAGTGTATGGAGTAGAACGTAAAAAGTTATGTGTCAAACTAGACACGTGTCTAAAGTATTACGGAAGGATGGTTTGAATTATAGTACGTGTGTTCTAGGCCTTATTGTTGGCATAACATTCCCTACCATTTGTGAGTTAAGGCTCTGTTGTTGTCTAGCTCTAAGCCATAATGAATTCATTATAAGGATTTATATCAATCATTAGGGTTATTATAAGCGTCTTAGAAGGCTGCTCCTTGCTTGCATAGTCATTCAAAATTCACATCACTACGTCAGAAAGTCTACGAGGTGATGCTTAGGGGGGCAAAGGAGAAGGTTCACCATTGCAACTTTTTAAAATTTGAAAAAACTACTAATACTAACACAAAAAACTGTTTAGAAAAGACATCATACAAGGATATATCTGTGAGTTAAGTCTTTAAACCTAGGAAAAAGTAATAAATAAGGTGAAACTTATGCTAGGTGGTTTTTTTTAAAAAAAATACTATTTATAAGATGGTTTCTGACAATTTGTATTGTATGTAAGTATGGGTCTAAAGGTGTTGCTTAAGAGCTAGAACAATTTTGAGACAATACAAGGTCAGTTTTATTGTGAGCTTGAAGATTTAAGAAACTGTATAAGGTAAAAAGCTAAAAAGAGATACTAGTACTGTACAAGGTCCATATTTTCAAATTACATACCCCCTCCGTTCTAATGTGTTTGTCAATGTTACTTGTTTGAGGTAAAATATTGCTAACTTTGACAACTACATAGCTAAAGCCTAAAAGCATATACTGAATAAAAATATGACAGTCGCATAGTTAGATTTGATTTTAAAATAATTTCATATAATATTATTGTGGTAGTTTTGAGTTTTGACTACTAGCAAATCAACAATCAAAGTTGCTACTAGAAAATGAATATTGCATCTCGAAGACTGTGAGAAAGCAAAGTTAGACAAGCATAGTAGGACGGAGGGAGTTTATAGAGGAAAAATGGTCTGCGAAAATGCACCAGAAGACGGCCACGGATGGTCAAGATGCTAACAGTTAAGCTCATGCCTTAGACTCTCAGTCAAGTAAAATGTGGGCAACAAGAGTAACAATGTGTTCCAAAACAATCCACATGGAAGGACACTTTTTTTTATCCAGACTGTAAAGCCTCTCTTCTTTAAGTAATGCAGGCATTTAGCCTTTTCTATCAAAATGTGGTGAGAGACTCTTTACAGGAACTCCAAGAACAGCATACCTAACTCTGATCAAACTGGGTGGACATATGACTTGATTAAGTACAAAAAAGACAATACTGTATCTGGCAAATATGAAACAATACTGAATAGGCTTACACCAAGCACAGATTGACAATAACAAATTTGTTCAGTGGGAAGGATTTTACTAATTTATAAGTCCTATATTCTTATCCACAAAGTACCTAGTGCCAGAAATGTCACAGTTGTACCTGACTGGACATAGTGTGGATCCTTCTCCCCAGTTGAACTTTTACTTCAGTCAAAGTGAGCCTTGGTAGTCTAACCTATATAATCGGACTCATCATTCTAGCTCACAAATCCGTGTTGACATAATATGAACCTGACACCGACACAAAGTCTGTGTGAGAGACTCCCTTGTATACTCGCACCCGGATGTCCGGAAACAGAGAGAAAGCAAAACATCAGGGCAGACTACAGAGAGCTTAACAGATCTTCTAGACTTCTGCTGCACAATCTTTACTTCAGTCAAAGTGAGCCTTGGTAGTCTAACCTATATAATCGGACTCATCATTCTAACTCACAAATCCATGTTGACATAATATGAACCTGACACCGACACAAAGTCTGTGTGAGAGACTCCCTTGTATACTGGCACCCGGATGTCCGGAAACAGAGAGAAAGCAAAACATCAGGGCAGACTACAGAGAGCTTAACAGATCTTCTAGACTTCTGCTGCTCAATCTTGCAGTATTTCTCTCTTCACTTTTGAGAAACAAGTCTTTCCTTCTAATATTAGCGTTGAGCCAAACATATGACCTATTAATCTTATAAATTGGCTGATTATGCTTGAAAATTGTGATGTGGTGAGATTAAACAGACTTTCTCATGGAAGTTCTGAAACCTTTAAATTTTTGTTTTTTATACTCTTGTTCTCTTATATACTGACTATAAAAGCAAAAACTACTTCTACATGTGCAAAAATAAAAACCCCATGTCCACTAAAAAGAGAACTCACACATGGTTCCATCTGCGTACTAGTGGTGGTAGATCAGCATTTCCCAAGGAAAAATAAAGCAAAAGAATAGAAAAACATTTACCCATCATCCATGGTTGTCTGAGATTTTCTAAAATGAGAACAGTAGCAATTTTTGGGAGTCTTAGGCATATTATCCACTATTATATATCATACCTTAGATTTCTGCCAAACACGCAACTTCCCGCTGTTGTATTGCACTTCAACATTGGATAAATACCAATGGGATATCTCTTCATAACTTGAAGAATCCATCTTCATTGACTTAAACCTTCCAGCACTTCTACTCCTCTGTGATAAATCTGGTATATATGTACCCGAAATTGGATTTCTAGAAACATCTCTAGCTTGCTGTTTATGCACCACAGAGTCAGTGATAACATCCTCCCTTTCTGGCCAATTGGCTCTTCTGCAGACATCCCACCACTGAACTGGATTAATATTAATATTCAGCTCTCTGTCTTGGGATGGTATGAAAAAACTAGAGTGAGATTTTGAATCACCATCGCTGTCTAACCCGAATGAGGGTTGAATTTCATGTTGAACTACATGACCAGATGGAGTATAAACCAATATATGCTCCAATGATCTTACTGCAGTCTGAGCTTGATTAGGGCTGCATGGTATAGAGTTGTGAAAGACAGCAGCAAGTGCACCAGATGGCACTGCAACCTTTTTCGACATAGAAGCAGCAGCATTGCTCACAGTATTGAGGAAGCCGGCTTTGTTATCTTTGATGCGGGTTAGCACAGACAGTGTGACAGGTGGTGGAGGTAAAACTGATTTCTGATTGAGGTTGCATGTTGGAGAAGACCACCATGGCAAAGTTAGAACTGGAGAGATGGAGGGCTCTTCATTTTGACCATTAAGATTCTGAAAGCCAACATCACCACCAAAAGGAGATAAAACAAAAACATGGCAAGTTCCTTTGGAGGAAACAACAGCAATCCATTGGCTGTAGCGACTGAAGCTTATGTCTTGAATTATCTGTCAAAAAGACAAAGGAGGGGAAGAAAAGGCATTCATGAGAATGGATCAATTAGAATCAACCAAAAATAAGGACTTTTGATAGATATAAATATATTACTAACAGCAGCTCTTATTCCACGATGAAACTTGTAGAGATGCACACAAGAAGAGCTCCAGTCATAGCTTTCTGAGCCTGCTCCACACTTATTACGGCATGGCATGATACGAAAAATATTTATGGTATTACCATGTACAGAGGCAGTGACAAGCAGCGTTCCGCTAGGATCAAAACATAGAGCAGATATCGGAGTAGTATGAGCTCTAAATTGACAAATAACAGCCCTTGATATGAAATCTTTCACCACAACCTGCACAAAATAGAAAAGAAAAGGAAACTAAGAAAATTTGAAATTTAAGATCTAGAGTCTAGACATCAATAAAGAAGGGAGACAACATAACCACAACCATTATAAAGTTTATCTCGATCTCGCTATACAAAGTCAGTGTGGTGTCTAATAAATAGAACCCACGCTAACAACCTTACCTGAACAGGATATGTCTACAGGATCATACCTGTGTCCTGGAGTTCTAACAGTACCTACGCTAACATCAATTATATTGTGTGTCTATTCAGAATGATATGAATTCCGATGAAGGTACAAGAAGTAAAGACACAGGGTTTGGCGAACTCTTGAAAGCAGCACATAGGCACAATACAGGAAGGCATTACCTTTCCTAAGATCCCAATAATATATCATGTAAAAGGTTTAAAAGGACTCCAAAGGAGCAAACATTGTAACAGTGGTCGTTTGCACTGATAAATCTTAGCAAATAAAAAGCACTCATCAAATGTAACATTTGACCAAAACAACCTTTCTTCTTTCAAGCAATCCCACAAGCACTGAACCAACCTATACCCTAGAAGATGTCCAACATGTTGACATTACCAAAAAAAAGCTCCACCAGAATCCTCCATCAAATGTCATACACAAAAAATTACCAAGACAATCCAAAACGCATGTCAATGATACCAACAGACAGAATCAGTTCCGCTTAGGAATAGCAAATTTGTCTTTTACAGGATAAAGTGTCAGCAACTACTTTAATATATTCATATCATGAAAGCTGTAAACTGGCCAATTATCATAGAAATGTCATATCATGAAAGCAAAGTATCAATATTATCAGAAAAGCTTTTTGACAATTTTCACGTGTTATGGAAGCAAATAATAAAGGCATCCAAATTGATAAATAAGAAGTATATTCTTTTAATGACTTGTCTAGGAACCTCTTTTTTTTAAGTATCAACCAATTGAACGGGGTCAAGTGGAACTTACCACACCAGCGTTATTACTTTCACTTTCACCCCGGCTATCAGTTCTTGATCTAGACCTTACAGAAGTATCAGGTCCATCAGGGAGCAGCTCTTGGTAGTATTTGGACAGTGTCTTGTAACCCTTATCACTGAGGTTTACAATTCCAGCAGCCAAGTGTTTACCAGATTCCACGGCATAATGAGCTACCACACCCCCACTAACTGGAGACGTGGATGAACTAGCACCTGGAGAAGGACTTAGGACCTGAGGGCTCAAGCGACCCGTATTAACCAAAAAAGGATCATTAGAGGCATATGCGAGCCACCTTGTACCCACAGCCATTGGCCCATAACCAATATTGATCCCAACTTTTCCCTGTCCCTCCAACTGAGGAACGGGATAGGTGAGGACGCTGAATTTGTTTTCCAGAGTGAGAGCATCAAAGCAGTAAATCTGTCATGAAGAAATATCAAGATGAAAATCGACATCAAAAAAAAAATTACGGCAGTAACATATTAACAGGTGGTTTCAAGATCCACTTGCAACTTTCTATGCAGTTTATGGAGTTGGAAGGTTTAAGTATATATGTAAGCTAATTAGACAATTTCTGATTAGAAGACACCCTGGTGAAGTAGGCTCACCTGTTCTTCAAGACCCACTGCAACAATACGAGGACTGCATCTGACCATGCATACAGTGGACCGAAATCTCAAAACATGGACATAGCAGTGAGACCTCAAAGAATAAAACCGAACAGCCCTCGGACAACTGATAAGATTTCCAGCATTGGGCACAGTATGTTTATCATTTTCCAAGCCAACTGGACCTGAGGGATTGCTTTCATCCTCCCAACCAACTACTAACAGTAGCGGATGTGACTTCCCAATTCCTTCTTCATTATTTAACCTCAAAGGAATGGGTTGTATCTGTAAGAATGTAACTGGACCTTCATCACGTCTAGACACCAGTTCACTGAAGTTTGAAGCATCATCAACATCAACAACTTGGAATCCATTTTGATATCCAAGCAAAAGAACGTGTCTGCAGATAGCTGAACTAAGCTCTAATTTGTCAAAGCCAGCCCAAGTGACCTGTAAAATAGTAGAGGTCTTTAGTACTGAGCATAAAAGTGAAAGATAGATTAATATGAGATATGGTGACTACTTAAAACATTGTATGCATACCTGCTAAAGAATCTAGATAACATATTAGGTTCCAATTTAAAAGAGACACATTACTTACAAAATGTTGTCAATCCGAAATTTTTCAACATTTAAGCTGAGGAAAGAAGGGGAACTTATCACTCAAAAGCAGATTGTTGCTAAGCCAGATTAACCCAGTTCAGTAAAGCATGACCCATTCTTAAACTTGCCATAAGAAAAAAGCAGCAAATAGGCAAGAGGTGCAGAAATTAGGATCACATAAATCACAACAGCAGGTAGAACAGAAGGCTCATTAGCCAATTCTATCAATTTGCCAAAAGGAATAAGCATGTCCATAATACAAGTTATTATGACATTTAAATCTTGTAAAATCAAAAGAAATCTTAAAAATGAATATTAACTAGGAATGTAAATGAACAGTTACTCCTGATGAACCACTCGTCTTTGTTCGTTTATTTAAAAAAAAAAAAAGCCTATTTTTTTTTTTTTTTGCCCAATCAACAAATGAGCTAACGCTATAATACTCGCTTAGTTATATTCATAAACAACTCGCTTAATTATGTTCATGAAGATGCCCATGTAGAAGCTCCTTTATTTCATCAGATTAGTTAATGCTCGTTCAATCGTTCATTTCAAATCTCCACACCAAAAAAAAAAAAAAAATAACTTATTCAAATATTCAAGAGATTTGTATATTTTATATGAAGAAAATATTTCATTGTGATTGACATGCCTTCAGTATAAAGACTAGAGAAACTCATGTGTTGTCTCAAAGTTGTGCCCTATTAGTATTTGGAGAGGATTTTTGGAGATGTTTTAGAAGCTAGAAATCGATCAATTAAAACATCAATTAATTTAAATGATCCATGGATATTTGGAATTTTTAAATTTTGATTATAATTTTATATTCATTTCTTTCGTGTATAAGCTCGACTCGATTACTAAATCTCTACACTTATTTAAAGTGGAGTGTTGAGCTTGGCACGATTAATGAACGAAGTAAGCCCAAAAACATTAATTTATAAATGAACCGAGCTTGAACACATATTTAAGCTCGACTAAAAGATTGAGATCGACCTCAGACTCAAATTAGCTAACATGAACAAGGTATTACTTGATCAAGCTTGGCTTGTTAACACCCTTAATATCAACTACTGTAGTGACTAATGAATGATGTGTATTCATGCTTTTAATGAGTAAGCACTGACAATATTGGTAACTAAAAGCTTGCTCCCCATTGACAACATAGCCCAAACCATTACCAATACACTATGATCATCCGCTGACGAAACCCTTATATAATGACACCTGAATATTCTATTTTGTTCTAAAATTTGAGTACACTAGATTGTTGTTAATCTGTAACCATCATCTATGTTCTTAAAACTAAGGCTTGCTCTCTTGGAATTTTCTTTATAAAAATGTTTTGGAACAACATCATTGATATCCTTGAATTGGTCCCTAAATTGGTCTAAGTGAACTGACGAATACAAAAGACCTCGGTGTTCTATAGCGGTCACAGCATATGGTATGGGTTGGTAAGTAAAGGTTTTTTAGGTCACCAAATTTTGCAGCAATTCAACAAAAGACCAATTTCACAAAGCCAAAAAAAAAATCAAAACACTGAAATTCAATTCCTAAAACATGTCATTTCGAAATTGTTTTTTACAAAAAAATAAATTCTATTGTAAAGAAAGAAGAAAAAAATTACAAAGTAGCCCAGTGCCTCAGCAAGGATAATAGGAACCCTTCTGAAGGCTATGAAACCATAGCCCAAAGAAAGCAAAACAAACCATACTCCCCAAAACACAATCCAAAGAGTGGCATTTCTTGTGAAAATACTTCCACAAAAGCAGGTTGAACAGCATGTTTCCATAGCAACTTCCTTTCTTTAACCCCACCATCAAGTGCAGTGTTCAACAAAATGCGTGTACCCTAGTAGGGGCTTTGGACTTCCAGTGCATACGAGGAAACAAAGAGGAAGAAATTAGTTGGTAGGAGATGATATGAAAGATTGACAAGTAAACCCTCATTAAGACTCAGACTTCCAGATTAGACAAACCCTCGTGCTAAGTCAAGATCACATTCTCCGAAATAGAAGTTTATTCACTAAGCTCACCCATCTCCCACTCATAAGAGGCCTCAGTGAAGATTCCAACATTCTCCGAAATAGAAGTTAATTCACTAAGCTCACCCATCTCCCACTCATAAAGAGGCCTCGGTGAAGATTCCAAGAATCTCCATCACTAGTGTAAATGACGAGATTGTGGCATCATGAAGATTGGACACAACATAGATTTGTGAAAATAGAACAAAGAAGCATGCATGACTAATCCATGCAACTTTCCAAAATCTGATTCTCAATCCATTTCCTACCTTGTATGAGATTAGAGTAGAGTACCTAGTGAGGTTTGAGAAATTAATTTTCAAGGGGACACATGAGTACTAGAAGTCGTCCACATTGAATCAAAGCCATTAGTTTGAATGCCTTCCTAACATGCATTTTTACATAAGTATGTTTGCTTCATGAGCAAAGAGGAAGCAAATCATGGACAATATGCTTTGACGCATAACAATATTGTGATTTTCTATTGTTCTAGACACTAGAGGCTCAAGATTTTCTACTCTTCAGTCTTCCATGTCAACAAGTGGCTAAAAGATCTTGATAATACGGGCTGTTAAATTTGAAAAAATTTGAAATCATTCAACTGATTGTTAAATCCCATGGCTCAACCCGGATATGGTAGGGAAATGAGACCCAAAATCTTCTATATATACAAGAAGCAATAATCTTAGTGAACAAATCAGTGATAAATTAAATTTTGGCCTAAACTCACTCCCCTGGTACCTTCAAAATTAAAAAAGGTTGTCATATGACATGGTACTCCATTTAAGGTTACCATAGTTGTAACATCCAAAGAGATTGGTAAAGTTCCAAATCGGGAAATTAAGGAGCTTATGAGAAGTTTATAATAGATATCACACACCATCATATCAACAAGCCCTTGTCTTTTGGTTTAAGTGAGGACAAGGAGAACTTCTCATTGTATTGGGATGGGTTGTGTTAAGATAATGATAGTGGACTATCAGAGCAATTATGCTATCGCGAGCTGAACTTGTGGTCAGGAGTACCTAAATTAGGTTTCTTAGCAGACCTTTATAACATCACCACATCAAATTCGGCTTTATACATGCTCAACTAATCTAAATTTCAAATTTATAGTAACCGGAAAAACTTGAAAAAATTGATTACGCTATGTACTTACTTGTTCTTCATATAATATTTCAATTATACGAAAGCCTCTCCCAGTTCACACAAAAAAAAACCCTTTTTTTATCAAACACCTAACACTCAAGTCCTAACACACATTATCAAATAGTTTGATTAAGATAACAATTCTAGTACATCAAGTAACGGCAAAATCTACAACAGCTACAACAATTTTGTAGCCACTAAAACAAAAGGATCCTTGCCATTGATTCTTTAGAATTGATAAACCGTCCATTATTTTGAAAAAATCAAACTAATCAATGACTCATATTAAATATTAAACAATCAACATTTATGGTATACCAATTTATGGTGGCTGCAAAATTCTTGTGGCTATTGAAGAATCACCCTAAAGCAATAGTACATTTTTTCGAATATCATAACCACTACAAAATAAAACACCATACCTATCATCTCAAACTAACTGATTTCGTAGCCATTGAAACAAAAGGATCCTCACCATTGATTCTTAATAACTGATCATAACCGTCCATGATTTTGTAAAGAGCCAAACTAATAAATCACTGGTATTGAATATTAAGTAATCGACATATTAAATATTGAGAAATCCCTGTGGGAGGAATCTTTGCTTGGGACATATGTCACTTGAGTCTGTCACAGTGGTAATAGTGCGGCTAACCTGGTGTACGTGGTTTGCACGCTATTGCGCATACCACGGGGTTTACCCAGAGCGCACCAAAAGTAGCGGCTGCATGTTCCCACGTTATCCAAAAAAAAAAAAAAATTAAAAAACCCACGTCTATGATTTACTGACTTATGGTGCCTACAGAATTCTCGAGGCTTTGGAAGAATCACCCTCAAGCAACATCACATTATTTTCGACTTTCATAACCACTACAAAAAAAAAAAAATCATGCTACTCGTCTCAAACTAACTTAATTAAATACGTAAACAATATACGAGTTGGTCTACTTTTATAATAAAAGTAGACGGTATTCTCTAATAATTTGCGAACAACATAATAACATAAAGTCATAAACTATAAAAACCTGTTCCTTATGATGATCAGAAGCAACGGAGGAGATACTCGCGGCAGCGAACTTGACCGTGGACGCAACCGACGTGGCATTAGCTGAAACCGTCTTAATGCACGAACCAATTATCCTCAGTGACTTGGGCAGTATCCTACGACTATTATTGTTACTATTATTATGATTATTATTTGGACCGACTTTTGCCCTCCTCATTAATCCTATGTGTCACCGTCGATCGCACTTATCATCCGACAATTTTATCAGAACATAAGGGAACAAGTCAGTTGTGTTTTTCTTTTTTGAAATTTATTCAAGTCAGTTGTGTTTTTAAGTGATTGACTTGGAGTCTTGGAAGTACTTTTTGTGTTTTTATGTTGTTAGTTAGTTTTTCTTTTTTTTTTTTTTGGAGGGGGGAAATAAATATTTTGGATGTGTTTGAATGGAGAGGGTGTAGGATAGCAGGGGAATGGCGTGTCACAATCTACTCACGCAACAACATAACCGAATTTCCCCCCCTCCTAAATTTCTTGCTACACCTTTGCCAAAAAAAAAAAAAAAAAAAAAAAGGTATAACCGTAAATTATTTTAAACCAAGCAAAGCTTGGTCTAGTGGTTGGCTTGTCACTTGGTGACCTTGAGGTCACAGGTTCAAGCCCCACTAGAGGCTCTTGGGAGAAGGTTTTCCCCCATATCCCCCCTTCCTCCCAAAGGTCCGGCCCGTGTATACCGGGTCAACCCAAGATAGGTCCGGCCCGGTAAGGGTCCTCCTTACCTACCTCAAACAAAAAAAAAAAAGGAAGGGAATGGGTTTTTTTTTTGGTGGCAAAGGTGTAGCAAGAAATTTAGGAGAAGGGGAAATTCGGTTATGTTGTTGCGTGAGTAGATTGTGACACGCAATTTCTTTGGAGGGAATATTTTCCTTGTGATGTCCCTCAAGCTAAGTTTTTCTTAAGCCACTAATTATCACATTAGATCGTCTTATTTTGACATAAAATTGGACAAGTCCAAATTTCAATACGTAAAAGGCCAATTAAACAAACAATAGACACTTTAATATCTCTCCTTTTCTATCGGTTTTCCTGAATTCCCTCAACTCCCCCTCCCAACTATGCCCCTCCCTCCTCCCCCTCTCCACGTCTCCGCCACCATTCCCTTTTCCTCCTCCTCCGTTGTCCGTCCCTTCCATTTACCCCAATCATCGGGTTTTTCCCCTTTCCCCACTGCCCTTATCTCCCTCCTTCTCCTCGATATCGCCGACGTCACCTTTACTTGTAGGCGGGAGGAGGCAACATAGGCAAGGATGGGGGGGGGGGGGTGACTTGTACAACACTAAAGGATCGAGTTGCACGTCGGTATTGGCAGGGGCAGAGGAGATGTGCAGCGGTGAGGTAGGGGGTAGGGAAGTTTCACGACAGCAAGGGAAGGGGCAGGCGGTTCTTATATTGTGGACCCATGTCAACTATTCTAGATAAATTCTCACCTTTTTAAAGGGAAAAATAGTTACAAAATAGTGAAAACCAAAAAACTTCCCATTTTACCCAAATTTCTCTCTAAATGGTCCACATCTTGACATGGACTTGGGTCCAAACTATATTTCGCGAAGGGCCGAGGGTACAACATTGGCGATGGACGGCGGGAAAAGGGGGGGCTGGTATGAGGTAGGGGTAGGGGAGAGATAGGAAATTAGAGTTGGGGTGGGTTGGTTTTATTATTTCTTGGGCTTTGGGGCGCCGTTTAGTTTTAGCATTAAAATTAGACGGTCTCACCAAAGACTAGTCTATACTATTATCTTAAGGAAAATAAAACTCACCCACCGGGTGGGCACCAGATTGGCAACCACCCTCTCACATGTTTTTTATAAACTTTGTGAGGGGGTGGACACCAAATCGTTACCCACCGGGTGGGTGAGTATCATCTCCCTTATCTTAAACACCTAAGAGTTTCTTAGTTGAGGACATGTGTCATTTAATTTAATAGGGCCATGAATTGAAATAAATAGAGACTCTTGTAATCCCTTAAAAGCTCTTCATCTACCAAGTTTAAGACTCTCAATTATTAATCACAAATTCCTTCTAAATGCTAAGCCAAAAGACACCATCTTCATTATAGACCTTTCAAATTCTATAACAGTTATTGTTTAATTGTGTTTTAAATTAACTANNTAACTAATTAATTAACTCATTTATATATATTATGAATTCGGTGAAACTCCTATATTGTCTGTCTATTGGGTTACCCCTTATACTCAATCACTATCAAATAGTCTATATAAGAGTAATGGAAAATTATTTGCATCCTCTTTCAAGACTTGATCACCGCTTTTAAGGTATCCTTAATTCATACTAAGATATCAATTCACTTTTTTTTGTGTTTTGTTTTGTGTAGCATTGTCCATATGTGTTCTACCGCACGAAGAGGCACCATATAGTAGATGAAAGCTCAAAGTAAGTGGATTCACCAACAATTTTATACGTCTTTTTCATGGTTTTCATATCATCTTTGCGATTCCGTTTCATTTGCGTATCTTATTCATTACTCTCAAATTCAATTGTTACTATTTCACCCTGATTTAACTATGTCTAACTAAATTGTTGATTTCTACTATGACATCTATTTCTCTTTAGATCAATCCTCCTATCTCTTTTTATAAGGTATTAAGTTCATATTAACAATGTTACGTTTTTGATTATAAAACTCCTAACACAATTATC